>OENM01001123.1:12507-44105 GCA_900239745.1 Rotaria magnacalcarata | reverse complement strand
ACATAACGTTTTTTGAAGACAATAAATTTTAATAAGGGTCGCCCAATCGATTAATGATTGCCCCTTATTGCCCAATACTCAAAAACATTTTGCTGGGAAATGGCCCATGACTCGAAAATTCCTGGCTACGCCACTGTACGTGTTATACAATCACAACATAACGTCCATGAGTTTTAGCCCACAACAGAATTGAAAATGCAGACTGAGTAGTCCGTCAAAACAAGTCAATACATAAATATTTACTAAACATGTTATATTCTATTAGTAAATTTTACGAACACAACCGGAGATGAGAGTATCGGTAAGTTACAATTTCCATAAAATCAAAGGGGGCTTTTCAGGTTCTTTGCTATCGTTTATTAATGAAAAATCTTGCGTGGAAAGCAAGAGGTGAAGGGTAATAATAGTTAGCAGCGGTGTTCCGGTCAAACTGATATTCGTGCAATAGCCAAAAGACAAGATGTTTCGTCGGAAAATGTTAAAAAGGAACAACTCATATCAGCAGCAATCTCCCAGATATCAAGGTTTAAGAGCGCGAAATGTACTTCAATTCATGTCAGCGCTGATCGTCCCACTTATGTTGGGCGTATTCACCATTGTGACGACTTTTCATCAACAAAAAATGGCGCGTGAACAACGACTCCAAGATCTAAACGAGTCGCGGCATCAACGGTTCGAAGATTTAAATGAAACGAGGAATCAACGCTCGCTAGGAGAGAGCCTCCAGCGGGAGTTGGCAACTAAACGGTATCAAGACGATTTACTAGTGGCTTATATCAATGCAATGGCTAAACTATTGGAAAAATACGACGGTTCACTTATATCCGATAATGTTGCGTCTACTATTGCTCGAGTTAAAACTTTGACTACGTTTCGTCAACTAGACGCACAGCGTAATTTTCAAATCGTTCGCTTTCTCTATGAAGCCAAACAACTCACTGATACACCGGAAAATCGTTCACTGGATCTTTCAGCAGCAGAGCTCTATGATATTGATTTTCGTAATGCATCTATCAAAAAGAAGTCATTACATAACTTATCATTGACCGGTGTTTTCCTAATGAATGCTACATTTTTAGGCTTGGAAATGGAACGCATCAGCTTTGCTGATACTGAATTTGACATCGCAAATTTTTCATTGGGTCGCATCAATCATGGCAATTTTTCATTCACGATATTCCATAATGCTAATTTTTCATATACTCGACTAGATAATGTTGACTTTTCATCAGCAGAACTGGATACCGTGAACTATTCATCTGCAAATATTCTCAATGCTGTTTTTAACAAAGGCTCTCTTCGAAATATCAATTTTTCATTCGCTCAGCTCGTGAATGTTGATTTTTTATCTGCTCGACTCGAGAATGTTGATTTTTCATATGCTCTACTGAATAAGGCGGATTTTTCATTTACTTCACTTTCAAATGTCAATTTTTCAAATGCGCAACTCATCAATGTCAATTTCCCAAATACAATCCTCAATGATGTTGACTTTTCGTTTGCTAAGCTGCACAAACCCTATTTTTTTGAAGCTCAACTCACGAAAATCAATTTTGCATCCACTGCTTTAAGTAATGTTTATTCTAGTATAAATGTTTTTCCAGGAGTCATTACTTTGAGTACTTTTTAGTATTAGCCAATTTCCGCCTTACCAAAGTATCAAATACGACTTTTCAAAAATCGAGTTGTGTTGCATCTACTTTCGATGATACTTCTCTATCCGATTGTAACTTTTGGCATTCAAATCTTAAGGAGGCTAAATTCAAACAAGCTAAATTGAATCACCTCAATTTTTCTCGTGCCAACCTTTACAAGACTGATTTTACTGGCACCAATATTGGAAAAAGCGAGCTGGAAAATGCCCTCTCTATTGAAGATGCTGTACTATCAAATGGAACACTTGTTCATGATGCGAACTTGATCAATAATGGCCAAGGTGACTGCAACATTCCCCTTATTAATGGTTGGACTCTGGGCAGTGGTAATGTTACTAAACTCATGTCTAACAGGAGTAATAGTAACTGCCAGTTCACCTTAGAATCACTTTCTACTGAAGCTGCTATATACCAACGTGTCAATTTATCAGACAAATGGGATTCAAGCTCTTGGCCATATTCTCAAGCTGTATTGAGTGCAAAAATGAGCGTCGGTGTATCGATGTAGTTAAAAGGAATAAAAAATGATCATTCAGTGTCTTCTGAAGAAACTCTAAGTAAGTTTCAGTATACTAGTACTGAATCTGATATATCTTGCATTTACAGACTCGACTAAAGAGAAAATCAGTTTACTTTTAAACGATGATATGTGGGAACTTGAAGTGTTTATCAAGTTTAATACTCCTGCGAATCTTAGGAATATGAATAATTACTGGTGTGATGACATCAAGCTCTACATCGTCTATGGAACAGATTTGGAGTTAACACGAGGTAAGTACTGTCATAGATTTTGCCTTCAGAGAGCTCAGAATCTATAAGTACGAGTCAGGCTGTTGCGCTGATGAAAACTGATTTTTATATCCATTATAAATCCAATTCATCAAACATTGGAGAGATTTTATCAGTGTGCCAATATCTGTAAGAATCAATTTTTATTATTATCCAAGGATGTAGACGTGGGAGCCATTGTGGGTTATGTATGAGAACACTCACACCCTAGTCACCTTGGTAAGAAACACAAATCTAAAGAAAAAAACGAGTAGGATCTTCATTTCGATGCTTACACTGTTAGTTCATCGAGTCTATATAGCTTCACCGCATTGCAGTAGAGTTTTGCTTCGTACATTTCATTTTTCTCTGTTTCTCTCTGGTTGCACTAAATCCAAGAACAACCGTAGTTTTATTCTCATCAGCTGTATTGCAGTTAGCGTCTTGTAAGATTCAGCAGCTTCGTTACCAGTTAATTCGATGACACAAGACTCTTGGATTTTATTCTTGTTCGCTGCAGAAGACGGATTTTCTGAAATGATTGATTTTTTTAAAGCGTAGTCAAAATCATTCGCAGTTGAGATATCGAATATCTGCATCGCTTTTCTTTGAATTTTGAACTATTTTTTTCACAAAATCCCAACTGAACAAAAATTGAGATCTCAATATTTGTAAAATTGATGCAGACAGTTCCTCGACCTCAATTACCTATAGACGAACTGTATGGAAAACCATTAGTTTCTCCAAAATGCCTCATATGAAGCGATACAAGTTAAATCGATGAAAATTATGTTAACCTACAGTCTACGTAGCAAATAGTAAAACATACTGTTACCTGTTAAAGATAATAATCTCGCAGCCCTAGTAAATACTAAATAAAATTCAACCCAATCCCGAAATTATGGATTTCACATAGCTCTCCTTGTTTCCTGCAAATCCTAATCTTGTATAATTCTTGGACTTTAAAAAACCACTTTCATGAGGCTTACCATTGAGAAGCCCTCTGAGACTTTCTGATGCTTCTTGCGAAAGAAATCTCTAGTATAATCCTCAAGATTTTCCACTGACGTGAGTATTTATGTAGTGTGTCATAAGGTTATGTAAGGATTATTAGCAAGACCATATCTCTGTGACTAATCAAATTTCTTTAAGATTTCTAAAGAGCCTTTATGAAAATTTTCTCTACTCTTAAACTAAGTGATTTTAGCAATGGATTATGTTACTAATAGACTTCACCATGTCATACCACCAGATTAGAAAAGATTTCGGGAGTTCGTTTCACATTTTTATGTAGTCTTTCTAAAATTACTGCGCAAGAGAGTAAATGAGATAGCCAAGCTCTCCTTTATTTTTCATTTCTTGTAGTTATACCCAATATTCCTGCCAATGCTACATGGGCGCAGAATGGTGTGACTGTTGCTGGTGGCAAAGGGCGGGGCGATGGCAAAAATCAACTCAACAATCCTAATGGTCTCTTCGTTGATGATGATCAAACAGTGGTTATTGCTGACATGTGGAATGATCGTATCGTTCAATGGATGAAAGGCGATACAACGAATGGAAAAGTCGTTGCTGGTGGCAATGACCAAGGGAACATATTGAATGAATTAAATAATCAAACTATTGTACTAAATCAATTAAATAATGCAAATGTTGTACTAAATCAATTGAATCATCCTACTGATGTATTGATTGACAAAGAGACGGATAGTCTCATTATTTGCGACGATAAACGAGTTGTACGATGGTCTCGTGAAATAAACACAGGTGAAGGAGAAATACTCATCGAAAACGTTAAATGTTATGGATTGGCTATGGATGATCAGAAATATCTCTACGTCTCTGACACCGAAAAACATGAAGTAAGACGATATAAATTGGGAGAGAATAATGGTACTCTCGTAGCTGGTGGTAATGGTAACGGTGACGGTGTCCATCAACTCAACGAGCCGAGATATCTCTTTGTCGATCGACAACAGAATGTCTACGTTTCAGACAGCCAAAACCATCGTGTGATGAAATGGAAGAAAGGCGCGAAAGAAGGGGAAGTCGTCGCTGGAAGTAAGGGAAGTGGAAATGCTCTAACACAATTGAGTAGACCTCAAGGACTCTTTGTCGATACATCGAGTACTCTCTATGTGGCAGACTCAGCCAATCATCGTGTGATGCGTTGGACTCAAGAAGCAAAACAAGGCACTGTAATTGTGGGTGGAAAAGGGGAAGGAACTGCTGCACATCAGTTCAAATACCTTGGAGGTTTGTCCTTTGATCGAAATGGTAATCTATATGTCGTCGATTATGAAAATTATCGTGTACAACGATTTTCTCTCGAATAGACTTACGAGATTTCTTTTCTTTTCTTTCGAATAAATCGAACTGATTGAAGATGAATTTTTCTCACTCATTCTCTTTAATATTCATGCATTCACTGACACATACTCAAGTGATACACATGCAACGGCGGCTGAACAATTTCAATCTAAGGGAGGCTCAAAATTTATTTTCAGAGGATGAGGATGATGAGAGGTGAAATTAAAAACAAAACAAATCTGATACTAATAGGTGGTCTGTTGATAATTTACTTCTGATTCTACTTTTTTCAAAACTTGCAAAATAATGAAAAAAATTCCTGTAATATTTATTTTTCAGAAAAGGATCAATAAGAACATAAAAATCATAAAACGAATTTCAGGAGAGTAGAGCAAAAAAAAGATAAAAAACACTAAATATAACCAAAAAGACATTTTCTGCTGATCACGTTAACATACATTTTAAAAATTCATGCGATACTTGTCACCAATCAAGATTCTGCATCGTATTTGCGTTTTGTTAGCAGATTTTTCTATCATTTTGTTAATCTTTATGAACAATAGACTAAGTATTAACGAACAATCGATCGAAATTTTGCCAATCGTGCCTACACTAAAGATGAGATTTACAACTTTTTTTCAAATTAAATGAGCCTCCCTAAGCCTTCTTCTCCGATTTTTAGGGGAGGTTTGAGCCTCATCAAGCCTAATAGTCCGCCGCCTATGTATACATGTAACAGGCATCCTCGAATGAGGCTGCTAGAGGCAAGTTCGTGTGGCACAGACACCAAGATGATTCTTGGCCAAGTGTTCAGAAACCTCTCGAGAGTCCTGTAAGATAAAGACTACCCCTTACTCAAAAGAAAACTAACCTTATATACATCTATACTTACCACTGTAGTTGTTGACATTGAGTGGTGATGGGCTAAAAGAAACAAGAGAACCGATAAAAGATTTTGATAAGTAAAAGAATCATTCGCCTTCTCATGTTGTTAAACAAACACTGTCCTTGGATCCCTAAAATAGAAATAAAAGATAATATGAAAATAAAATAAAATCACAATAAAAAGAGAAAAATGATATCCACTTTTTATAGATACTGATTGAACATCCAAACAAACAGAGAAAACATTAATGAGGACGCACAAGTGTAACCTTTTCACAAATTTCGTGTAAGAAAAGTAGCACTAGCTGTTCCGCGTAAATTTTCCAGTTAACAATCAGATAATGATTTTAAAATTTTAATCGAGGATTTATTCATGTAATACTGTCAAACTCGTCCTCTTATTAAATCCACAATAATACCATCGATTAGAATTCATCAAAATAATCATTTATTAATTTCATTTCGATACTCGCGCTCAACTTGATATCAAAGTTTGAATCTCAATAACTCTAGTCAAAAGTTCACTCTTTTGTATTGCTACAGTGGTTCCGGTGTTACTGGTAAGAATAGTATTTTTGAATTTAGTTGTATTCTAAAACGAAAATGATCAAGTGTACTATAGAAAACGGCTTAATTGTATACTTTTTAAGGAACATTGTTTTCAATTCAATGTAATCATCGAAAGTCAGTGAGCCCTTCAGCTATAGAAAATTCCCCAATTACGATATTTCCAAACTTTATTGGCGTTAATAACCGTAACATACATATACGTATATATACATGCGAGTTTACAATTTGATGACTATGTTTATTTGGGTAGTGGCGTTGCTACTATGAATCAAGAAGCACTTTATGATGGTCATCCTCGACTCGTTGCAGTTGACCAACGCATATTGAAAAATGTAACTCACACCTTTCTTATTATTCAACTTGACATAAGCTTCGGTGATTCAAATGTTTCAACCCCCTTTCAATTAAATAATTTCAACGAGTTGACATGGCACCAATTTCTCCCAACTATTATCTTGCTTTATTTACTTGTGGACAAATCATCGTTCAATAATTAGATCATGTGATGAATATTGTTCACAATGCCTCATTGTAGATGGTCACAAAAAATGCAGACGTTGTATATGTGCATTTAAAGTTGTACAAATAAATACAAACGGAATGGTAAATAGTTATTGGTTTTTATCAAACTCCAGCGACATTGTCTCGTTATTGTGCATTGCATGATATCAGAACAACAACTGAAAATTTGCGAGAAGAAAATTTCAACAATATTACAACAATTCACAGAAAAAAATGGTAATCATCTGAACGCAAATAGTTGTCGTACATTGAAAGCTCAATCTAACCAATGCACAAAAGCTTGTACGAGATCATCTGGTTTAGTTATATGATTCAGTGAGTTATACAGATCGGAAACATTGAGATAAATTATTAATCTATTTGTTGCTACTAAACATGGTACGATTTGTGCTCTTTATTATTGCTGAGAATATGTTTTCTTTATTTAATAGTTACTGGAAAATTATCACTAACTGTAGTTTATAATAATAGGTGTCATCTAGTGAAATATGTGAAAAATCATGTTTCTAAAGTTCTTGCTAACACTTCTGCAATGGAAATTCTTCTTTCAACTTCGATCAGCGTTGATTGCAGTCATTTTCATAATTATGGCAGAGAACTTTGTCGTCAAAACATGAATCCAGACAATAATCCATGTTAATATGACCCGTTCTTTAACAACGATAGAATTCGTTTTTCCTTTCTTAGTACGAAACAGTGTAAATACCCAAGCAGCTAAACAAAACTTCTCGTGGTTAAAGCAATATGTTAATATTATGAGTACCATGGGTATTGGTGTGCACTTTAATCGACTGATCCTCACCCACACCCTATACAAATGAATTCCATTTAGAAACGACTTTGATTCTGAACAAAACTACTTTTTGTTTCTAATCAGAATATAGTGCTGATAATAACCTATTACTATGGAAACGTATCGTAAATCATATGAAATGATGAATAAATCTATACAAAAAAGAATTGTAAAACGTCTCTTTCAGAATCTATTCGTTGATTTTCAATAAGAAATAGGTATGAAATTGTAAATATTTCAATTATTGTCCTTCAATATATAACGCTTAGATCCTACGACTATCGTAAATTCCACTCAACAAAGCATTCTTGAAAATGGTCCAGTAAAAAAATTAATTATTCAGTTCTTTTGTTTGTCGACTTGATTGCAGTATCTACTATCGACAGCATATAATAGAGTAGCACTGAAAATCTGGAATGATTGACAAGAAAAGAAAATCATGAAAAAAGTACATTGCCAATATCTTGTTTGTATCAACCTAGACCTTTTACTGATATTTTTAATTACGAAAGCATTATGTACAACAATATATAGAAGAACGACAAGCATCTGTTGAAGTCCGATACTAAATTAACCAATTAGATGAATCCACATCTGGTATTTCTTCACAGCATCGTGATAATAGTTCGAAGGATGGTTATCTTTGTAATTACAACTGCATGAAAAATGGAATTCAGCAGGTGATCTTCTTGATTAATTTTCATTTGTCCTACTAATCTAATTTTGATATTACATTCAAACTTAGAATCGACAGGTATAGAAAACAAAGTGTTCAAATGTTCATATCACAAGCAAATCGCGTTATCATTAATCTTTCTTTGACTCCACTCGTTCGACAAAACCCGACTACAGTTAGAGCATCAAGATGAAGATCGAGATTTCAAGAACAATTCCGGAAAACTGACGCTTACATTTTCTTATATGATCAACTTTGCTTCTTGTTGCTGTGTGTTAAATATCTATCATTGTTATTACTTTTTTTTCTATTTAATTATTGTGTTATTTCATTTTAAAAATCGTAAATTGTTTCGTTACTATTTTTTCCGAAAAGGATTACTATTACATTATCATTTATATTTTTAGATTAACCACCATGACTTTAAGTGCTACGTCAATAACTGTATGGTTGGTGTATTTTTCATTTTCTTGTATACTGTTATAGTATCCATATTTGAATTTTTAGTTTCTCATCCTATATATGCATATGACTACCTTTAGTAGTTTTCTATCGTTTTAGGATATTCATCAATTAAGTGGTGATAATAGCAGAGTACGTATAGCATGTCCCAAGCTATCAGACGGCAAGAATTATCATGGAAGTCTTGATTTTTTGTTAATGTATATAAGTCAGAAGGATATTCTCATAATAGCGAAGACAATTCTATTAGACTAATGGGAGAATGTTCTCACGTTATCATTTGACTTAAATTTCCTGTATTTTATTTTGCCAGTAAATGAAACTTATTTAGTTTTCTTGAAATACTTCATTCATATTCAATAAATGTTCGTTTGTTTTTAAATTATTTAAAAACATGTGATCAGAAATAGTATAGATAAAATAAAGAAAGATATTTAAAAAAACTGAATAGTATACAAAGCACGATACGATAGCAAAATGAGTAGCCAGATAAAAATTCGATATATCGTCTTATTATGACTTTGTCTATTTGAAATAATCTAACTTATATTTTTTTGTAGACAATATTGGGAGTATGTAATAATCAATATACTCGAGAAAGTATTTCTTCGGAGTGGCATTTTACCTTTATTTTACTGATTTCATTTTAGCTGAAAAAGTAAAAGCGAAAAGTCAGTCGAAAGCAAATTGATTTTATGAGTTCATTGATTTCAAGATATTTCCATTAATCAAGCGAAACTTTTCTTCGGGGTCACATAGCAGTCAGCGGTAAAATTTGATAAGTACAATCGAGTGGCTAAAAATCTAATTTGACTACATTCCCATGTTTAGTGGCTAATTGCGTTTTTTAGAGCAGGTTTTGCTCTCTCAAATCCTATACACAGAATCTCAGCTCATCTTGAAATGATTGAAACAAAAGTGACGGATTTTTTTTCTCAAAAATTGGAAACTAATAATCTGAAGCTATGATCGGATTGATTTTACTTAATAATGAAAGCAGCAACCGCTTAGCTTGAAATTTTGAGCATTTGTAGAGATTGATATTTTGTGTTGTTTGCATTCGATACATACACACACACACACATATATATATATATTATTTTTATTTACATCAACATGTGGAGATATTAGGTTGATGGAAGAAATGGTAAACTCTTATTCCTTTTGTCGATAATATCAAAGATGCGACGGTTGGCCGTAGAAAGGCCGAAAGGAAAAATATCGAAAGGGAAAAATGTCGAAAACAGAAAAGATAGAAAAAAGCGGCGTCTCTACCAAATGAAGGTTCTAATAGTTTATTGCTCATTGTTGTTAATCTGATTATTCCATTGTTTTGGCACTGTTAACCATTGATACTATTGATAAGTAATATCTTATGAAAACTAGCTAAAATAGGCGTAAAATAGTATACAACGATTAAAATTCTATCATGATGACTACAGCTTGCTCATTTTTATCCGGTGAGAATCATTCACCATCTCCAGTTATTTCATTTATTAAGTCGCAAAAAGGAAACCCATTGCTTGTATCAGATAAATATATTTTCAAACTGAATAAAACAACAACTAGTAAATATTGGATATGTGTATTTTTCTTTATAACTCTTATTTATCTATGATCTATGCTATGATGCTATTATGATTTCACGAATAACAATACCTTAGTGCAAATTTTCGATATTTTTCCTTCAACATTTTTCCTTTCGGTCTGTCTACGGCACACCGATGCGACAACCAGACTCTCACGTCTTAATAGCGAATTAACGCCATAGGACAATTTTGTTTTAAAATGTTCTTTGAATTTCTGCTTTAATGTACTGTCACAGGATAAATAAACGACAGAACGAAAAAGTTGTGCTTTAATTTGAAAGACGAAGTCAGTAGTTGGTCTGGCACAAAATAGGAAGGACGATTTAGAGTAGTTTGTTCGTGTACTAGTTGCACGGATATACCATGCGATTTGCAATACCTTCGATGTTCATCATCTACTTTTCATGTGTCCATGGTTTGTTGAGTTTTTCTCATTTAGTTCTTTCATTATATATAAACAATATTTAGCTCAAACTACAGTTGCACCTAACTACTACTGTTATGAAAAGGAAGATGTTATACAATTTACATTGTCTTCGTTACCTCATTCTGCATGGCAACCGACATTAAACTGTTCTCTACAACAGTGTAATGAAAGCCCAACTGATAATAACAATTGTCGTTCATCATCAACACCTTGCTATGACTACCACACACATAACAATATTAGTTATTGTGCACCCGGTATACTATGTTCTATTTTGGAACCCTGTAACAACATTACATATACTTGTGCATCAAATAATTCTGCATGTATTGTGAACTCCTGTTGTTTACTACAAGCAGTGTGTGTATCATTGTCATGGATCAATATTTGTACATCAAGTAAATACAAATTTCAGTCACATTTAGGATTATGGCCATGTAGGGAGCAAATAAAGTAATTTGACGGAATTAGCCTTGAGACTTGATTTTGATTAATCTAAGATCTCGTGAAAACAGTGAAACATGAAAATAGAGAGAAAATAAAATCCAAAATTGAAGCACATTCAATTTTTCCATTTATTCAAAAAACAAGAGGCCAGTCATAGTCGTCATAGACTAATGTGCCAGTGCTAGTTTATTGTCTTTTATCTTTCTTCAAGGTATATTGACGCAGCCATACTCTAGAGAAAATAGAATGAACAAAGTATAAGACTTCTATAGAGTCCATTGTGTATACGATAGTAACCAAACTTGGGAAAACGTTTTTCGACATTTATATTTTTCAACATTGAGACAGTGTATTATTCATGATGCCAAATAAAATCGGTGTTCTAAGGTTATCATGAATAATATTCCGTTTAGATGCATTCATTTTCTTCATTCGCAATGTCATAATTAACTGTAATTTTCAATGTTAGAGTCTGTGTTCTCTTTCATTTATTTACTTATTCGAAAGTATATGTGCTGCTGTATATATAAACTTTATTCAGACTATTTCTTTGATTTTTAGGAAGATCATTTATATGACCTTTAAAGATTTAAGTTTTTAAAACTTTTCTTGATTGTTGATTTTATACAAGTTTGCGATTTTTTAGTAACCTTTTGGCTGCTATATTGCGTTCGTCAGACTGGATTTAATTGTATTTTTAACATGTAAACACATCGAACAAATCCAAAATCTATGCAGAATGTCCGTTTGTTTCGATGTAAAATTCTTCAGTCTGCACTTATAATTATGCCTCACTGAGGGAAAAGCAGTATATGAATAATTGAAAATATTTAAAAAGGAAATAGGCATCCCCTTTGAAGTTAGACGTACTAGCTCAGAATCGTTTTTCATTGAATCAGCATTATATAATTGATAAACGTAGGTACTGATTCGACAACGACTGCAAGCATAACGAGTACAACTTCCAGTACTTCACGTAAGTTCGTTTTTTTTTAATGTAAACGGCACGGAAACTATTATTTAATAGGCACGAGTACAATAATACATGCAACAACTACTACTACAGCAATGCCAATAACCACTACTGCAACAATACCAACAACTACTACTACAGCAATGCCAACAACCACTGCAGTACTAACAACTACTACTGCAACAATACCAGCAACTACTACTACAGCAATACTAACAACTACTAATACAACATAGTACCGTAATCAGGATTTGCTGGGTGGTTGGGCTGTGCCCTAACATTTTCCCAGAAAGTTATGCTTGGTGATGCATAAATTCTTTCCATAGAATAAGGATACAATAGTGCATTCAGCTTGAAAAACGCTTTTTTAATGATGTTTCGTTTGCTTATTAAAAAGAAATAGAGAATCACAGCTGATTGATTCGCAAAATTTTACTGTAAAAGAATTCTACTTTGTTTTGTGGAAGTCAGCAAAATTCTGCATTCATTTTTCGAAATTGATGTTGAAATCATGTTCTACCTCGAAAATGCACAAATCACTTAACCACGTATTTGACATTATATTACGTACGGTCGTTTTTATCAATTCATTTTACTAACTATTCTTTCGCTATTGGTAAACAAAACAAGTATAGTCATAACAGCAGCGACAAGAAATATAACAGTTGAAATTGCCAGTTTCAGTGGCACTCAAGTAAACAAAAATTTTGGAAAACGCGTTTAAACACAAAGGAGACGACGATAAATCGAGAAAAATGGGCATATTTGGGTGAGAATCGAGGTTCTCGATTTTCAACGAAAGAGTCCATTTTTCGCTCTTGTTGCGCATCTAAGCGCGTTTCCAGACAAAAATCCTTGTCAATGAATATACAGTAAGCACTTTAGAAAAAGATAAGAAGTGGTCTTTTTTAATGAGTTTACACGTGTTTTGGCTGAAAACGCGTTTAAGCACACAGGAGGAGCGAAAATGACCGTTTTCAGCTTACAGTTAGGATCCCCTGTTGTCATACAAACAAACCGCCGTTTCTCGAGTTTCCGTCCTTTTTGTACATTTAAAAGTGGTTTTCCAAATTCTTGCCTGCTTGGGGAATGGTTCAGCATAGAAATTATATACTGTTTAATTTTGAATTTTTCAATGTCTGTTTCAGAACTTAAATTTCATTGCATAAAGAGGAGCAATTAGTTTTCGTTAGTAATGGAAAAAGTTATAATATCAACTGAAAAAGAGATCGGAGCGAATGCAATCGTGCAATGTTTTATTGCCGAGAAATATAAAATCATTTTCTCTAAAAACAGCCGCTGGTAGGGCGCATAGCCCCAGTGTGTGAGCTGAGCCCAACTGTGACAAGTAAGTAATTTCAGAGTGTCAATTTATATGAATAGTTTTGTGCAAAATCTATCGTACAACAGAGATTGGTGAACCTATTCTTGAGAGTGTGGGTGTGGGTGTGTGTTGGTGTGGATCGTCTCTTGAGCGACATCCACACCCCAAATTTATATCCTAATATTGTGCTGATTGACGCTTTTGTTAAATATGGTTAGGAAGCAAATGACGTTTTGAAGCAAGTCCCCAGAGAGCATATGTCCCTGAGGAACAAAAATGCCCGGGGAACATCTTCGCGGGATTCGTCAAAAATATGTATTAAAGCAAATGTAACCAGTTGAATTCATCACAATTGGAATTCGATCTTTGCTGTGACTTTGGTTAGTTGCATATGGAGCAGTAAAGTACTTTCATGGTTGCTACCAAGTCGTTAAATCAGACATAATATCTTGAACAATAGATGTGATGCATACTAAGAAATCGACGTCTCAGAAATCTTACATCAATTCATACTGTAGGATTCTTGTAGAATCTCATTATGTTTTCTAAAAGCATAATGACAATAATATGAATTTTGCTAGTCGAAGGAAACATTAAATAAAGTCAGTCTTATTTACTGTTTTCACTACAAGCTGCCATACTTTATAGTTTTACCATCTATCTTGGATATTCAAACTGGTACTGTTTATGGTGCTTGGAATATATTCGCTGATAGAATCAATATACTAGCGACAGAAAATAGTACGGAAACTTGGACCTATTATACCAGACAATTAGCAGATAATCTATTCGGTGATACACTTAGCACGAGATATACTACTCGTGGTAATTCTACCGGTGGAGTGAATTTATATGTTGAACTCAATACTGGTTTTTATATGACTTGTGCTTAATCCCAACCCGTACTTCTCGATTTTCGATTTGGTCTGGATGTGGGTGTATATCTTTGCTTAACGCACGCCCACACCAACACTTTCAAGATTGACCAAATACGAAACAAATATCTTTTTTTCTTATGAGATCGCGTATATATCAGTTGTTTGCTTTTATCAAAAGGCCAAAACTAAAAATAGTCTGGGAGAAAGTGTGTTATTTATTGTTTATACCGTTTTTATCTCAGATGTATATATAAAAGTCTAAGACATTACACCTTCAACATTACACTTTTTAGCATAAAACTTTACCATTATGATGTTCGCAATAATTACACTTCTTTTTTTGTCAACCGCACCTGTCTTAGTCTCATCATTACAGTGCAATGTCTGTCGTAACGGTATCCGACTCAACTATACAATGACGAATACAACAGTACCACCGCTTCCTTCCGACTGTACCGTCGTCACTGCTTCACGCTGTTGGGTATCGATTTTTTGGGAGTTAGATTTTAACAGAACTTTTCTGGAATTTCGAGATCGACCAGGAATGGCAAGCAATGCTCCTTCACGCGATATGGTTACGGTAAGAATCGTGAAGGGTATGGAACGCAATAATCAAACTCTATCATCAGGTCGTGAAGTTAACTATGAATGTGACTCAAGCGATAAATGTAATGGTCAAGAAGGTTTACAGAAGCTTCTTAGCTCACTTTCTGTTGAAGATCAATTTCAGGAAGAACTAGCTCCTTTACTCAAAATTATTTCTCCATTTGATGCAAGAGCCGCTGACTGTTTATATTTTCATAATACTACATTTCGTTGTCCTCCACCGGATCTTAGAAGGTGCCACAGATGTACAGTTGAAGTCGCTCAACAAACATCACTTACTGAATATGCCTGTGCAACATGCGAGGTTGATGAATCTCGTGATAATTTTGTTGAACGTTTCAAGACTTTTGTCTTGAGTAATCCAAAAGAAGACATAGATGTCGCTATCCTTGGTTGTCAATTAGAAGGATGTAATACAGTTAATAATGCTAATCTAGTTTATAAAGCAAGCAAAATTACATTCGATTCTGATAAATACTTCAAAAATTGATTGGACAATATTTTTCAAAATTTTCTTATTTTGATACGTTTGGAATAGAAATTTATTTTTATTTTTGTTTTTTTCGTACGATTAATTTATTAAAATTAGGAATGTATTAAAGTCAAAAAAGATTTGATTAATGAATGAAACTATTCAAAATTATTCTTATCGGCCATCTTATCTATCAAATAAAATAAAAAGAGAACATATCATGAATAAATATGTTCTCTATTGTCTCTAGATCTCTTATCTGAAATATGTGAATAAAAGTTCAGAACATCAGAGCTCTAATTTAAAATCTTTGTTTCTATAAGATTTTATCATCGTGTGTTGTCGGCAATAGACTTTGTCAACAGCTATCTTCATTAATGAAAATTGCTTCACTGATAATCAAGAATGATTGATTGTTTCCAATACTAGAAAGGCTTGCATCACACAGTGAAGAAATCTGTAGCTACTATATATTTTGGTTCACATTATTCTATAGTTCATTCAATAGAACGTTCAAAGTGCTTAACGTTAAATTATAAAGTAAACAAGATCGCATTCGATTTTTAATCATTAATTTAAAAAATTAATGAGAGAATTTTTTCTGATATTTCTTATGATTATAATATTTTACATGCATTTCTCTTTTTCACAACTGTTTTTATTTACAAGTTTTCGAAATATTCGACAGAGAGATTTGTTTTTCTTGGTAAATAAAAACTCGAAAAACAATAGTTATTCGTTTTTAAACATTCTATTCAAGTAAGGCTAGATACTATCGGTTTGTTTTCAAAACATGCTCCATATCAAAAACTTTCTTGTGCCCCAACATCTCTCCTACCTTTATGTAATTCTTATCTTCACCACATACCTCAATGACAAGCCCATTCTTTTTTTAAATTTTATCTACATTTGAGATTTATCATTTTTTTATCACTATTTCTCTTCTCAATTTCTCTCATTGAAAGGATGAGGATGAATCAACTGAATACCAATTAATTTGTTGATCTCAATTTTTGCTTTTCAGCAACCGATATGTGTCTAATTTTTTGGAAAAATTAGTAGGAAGAGGGTGTGGGTGTGATTTTGTAATGAAGAGATGACGCTTACACCAATCTTCCTGATACATTGTTTGGTTAACCATTATATCTATGAAACATACCTTGCCTATGCAACAGCATTATTAAGATAAAATAAAGCTCATACCTCGCCAGACAGAATATTTTTGTATATACACTTATCTTGCAACAAACAGAAAGACATGTCATTGCTTTGTTAATTCATTCTGTTTATTGAGTATTAGTAATACACAATTAAATTACCACGATAATCAATTTATCCTTACTATAGAATATTTATTTTTTAGACGTGTTGAAAGAATATTTTATTATCTTGCTTCAGCAACCAACAAAACGAAGTAAGCGATGCAGGTGTTCACAGGGCGGGACGAAACTTCCGTGTCCTGAAAATTTTGTATATGTTTACTTTAGCTTGGAAATAATAGCGTTTTTATTTTTCTCAAAAACGTGGAACAAGCAATAAGAAATTTAGATAATTATATAAATAGATAAAGAAAACCAATTTCACCAGTTCAGAAGTATTTACTATAGAATAATATTCCATACAGGTTTCTATTCATTCTAATATGTAATGCATTCAAGTGATGATCTAGGTCGAACAAATAAAAAATAACTTATCTGTTCATCTATAGAGTATTATCGAATTGGATTGATTTAACTTTTCTTTAGTTGACGAAATGTTAAGGAACTTTATTAAATATATTTATTTTCATTGCCAGTTGATAGACGAACATGACAACCCAAATGCAAGAAAACGTTGCGTAAACGGCTTCAAAGCAATATAAAACATCTAACAAAAAGGAATAGATGGTTTCTGGTGAGAAAGCCAAAAATTTATAACAATCAACGGAATAAAAATAAAAGNTGTAGGTGTGAGTGAACGATGCCTATCATTATCAAGTCTGGTGCCGATCAAGATACAGAATATGTTATACTCGTTGAAATAAAAAATATGACTTCCTATTAGTAATTAGCTTTTGCAAATATTTTAGCTATACTTTAACCGCTCTGGTTGACCATTAACTGAATAAGCCGTATAGTAAATTTTCTGTACCATGCTTCTATACAGCACTTGCTGAAGCTGTGTTCTAAAGAAATAAACATTGCTATCGGACAACACAACTGTCCCATCCCATTCTATTTAGTGTTCCAGTGTAATAAATAAAACTGATGTTCTTTTGAATGCTCACGAAAATGTAAAATTGTAAATCTGAGCAAACACCTTGGTTCGATCATCAGTTCATAAATCTTCTTAAGAAACTACTTACCGGCTGGAATTTTACGACCCCAATGGCCATTGGCGAAAGTTCGATTTTGGGAAGTAAAAGACTTAGTGTTATGTATTACTATATTAAACAGTTTGATGTTTTCCTTTGCAGCACAGTAAGGTCAGTCGCATCCTTACTAGTTCATATGGAGAAAATTTATTTTTGTTTTCGTTTGACACATATCTGTTCAATTTTAAAATGGATATGTATATAAATTAGTTGATTCGCGACCGTTCGCACATTGCTCTGCATGCTTTTCATCGAGATATTTCAAAAGAACATCTTCGTAAACTTTTCTTCCTTTGTGATGTACAACTTCATCAGGCCAACTTCGAAGAGCTGAGGCCAATCATCAGGGAACGCTCAGTTCTTGAGAAATATCGATGATTGGCAGAAAATAAGTACGAACTGTAAAAAGAATGACTCCACTACGTGGCAAGCGTCGAAGCGCCTGTCTCTCGCTACGAAAATGTATGTTTTCGATACATGGATTCGACCGTGCATCTTTTCGCCCACGACCAAACGTTTCTTCTGATCCAATCGAACTTGACCAAGTCAGTTCACCGTCTGTTTGAATGGAATAATTGTATCGAACAAATGCTTTCACAGACGTCATTTTTTGAAAGAATCGTTCCATACCCTCCTGTAATTTTTCTCGAAATTGTGACACGTTTCCAGTCGTGTGAATTTCAGTAAGTGACATATTGAATTTATCTTCAAGACGCCAGAAACCAGGCAGTGGGATCGCACCAGCCATGAGATAATGCTGTCCATCGACTCCTTCAATCACTAGTGCTAGATCGTCTTGAATTAGCAAAGCTGCATACTTGAGAGGATCGTCAGAGTGAATGCGATAAACTTCTCCCGTAGCTTTGATTTGAATTTGCTTTTGCGTGGCGCTATATTTGAACTGGAACAGTGAAGGATAGCGGCAAACTAAATATTCGCTGACTGACTCCATGGTCTCAAGTGCGGCATCGCACGCTTCTGGAACTGTCATACATAAACGAGATGCTCGTTCTCCAAATAGACGAGCAAGCTTTATATTCTGATAGCGAATCCACTGATTGTCAAGTTCGATCCAATCATCCCAGTCTAGACGACGAATGCCCGTGGTGACAAAATAGTCGGATCCATACTTGAACGGACGATAGGGCAACGGATTAGTAGTTTCAATTGACCAGTTAGGATAGGCAGGAGGTATCGGTGCTAGAAAATCTACTGGAGTCCACGTGCCAAAAGGTTTCTTGTCACCGGATCTCGCAATAATGTGTTTGTTGCGTCGAAATCGAATGATATAGAACCAACCCCATTCCAATTGTGATTACTGCTAGCAACAAATACTCGAATATGAGAAATCAAAAAACCAAATATGGATACATAGCATTATCAAAATCTATAAATACGCAACGTACCAAACGTACTTCTCCTCCCCTCTTGATCTCAATTCCAACAACAGTTGAACGCTGCCTATGGTGAATGATATTCCTAGATTAAGCTGTAGTTTGATACTAAAATATCAATACTTGTGTGTTCGCTTAGATATTGCAGATACTTGCATAAATATTCTTTTGAACAATATGAGTGAACGCAGTTCTAGGTTCAAATAGGTTCGTGCAATTGTACCCATAGTTTTATGCAGTATCTAGCTTTTCTCCTCTTGGCATTATTTTAGAACGCTAAAAAAGCTCATGATTTCATTGTATAATGAATAATTCGCACCGCTCTATCGAAATACTTAGAAACTGTGATCAAAGTACTCCTGTTAAATTTCAGCGGAAACTACGTCATTGGATCACGAAATGTTTATCATTGGAAGGTGTAGGGTTATTTTATTTTCAAATAGCAGAACAATAAAATTAAACAGAACTATAAGAATGCAACCTGTGATTCGATATGAACTAGCATTTAGAAACTTTGTAGTCAACTCGAACAAGATTATATTTATTGTACATCGAAACAGCCCAGTCATTCTAATCGAATTTCCTTATAACATGTAAATCTATAACCACGCTCACTCATATCAGTAGAAAATTCGTAACAAACGAGCACGTATGCAATTCTATGCAGTATTAACTTCTGTGTTTCTAATACTAGCGAGAACTCAGCAGTAATTTACATATTCTTTTCCCTGAGCTATTATCTTCTCAATATAGTGTAATTATACATGCCAAGATTCACAGTAATAAGTCATCATAGCTCACCAATGAATATATTAATTTTTATGAAACACGACAGGTAGCTATAATATCAGTCTATAAAAATGAGAGATTGGTCAATTCAGCACGCACTGTTTTTCTACAATAATCTAGTTCACAGTAAATATAAATACCGGTCATCATAACTCCACTCTCACGGGACCGATTTTTCGGCGTTCAGCTGTTGTTGGGATTGCGGTCAAGAGACGCGATTGAATTTCGGTTAGTAATGTGGGAACGCATGCCAAAAAGTAAAAAAAGATGCGAATGATTAGATATGACACACGCGAACATGCCATATATGTGAAACAATGCTTTGCATCAAATGACATTGATAAGAACGAAACAAATAGTTAATTGCAACATTGTGTAGTAAACGATATAGCGATGCCGACAATATTGTCAAGACTGTACGATTTCAACAAGCTCTAACTAACGTATTGTCGAAGCAAGGCATAGCTGCGCAAATACAAGTACATTTTGTACTATCCAAAACTATATACCTCAACAACTTAGAATAGGTGGGTATGTACTTTTATGTACTATCATGTATTATTATGTATTATTCTGTACTATTCAAATATGCCCAAAAAAAGCTAGAATAGGTGGGTATGTACTATCATGTATTATTATGTACTATTCAAATATATCCCAAAAAAGCTACACTAGCAAAATAGGATCTTTTCCGAACCCCCGAAAAAGGTTCCGTGAACTTGGAAAAGCTTGCAAATGCATTCAAATACTCAAAAAACGATATTTCGGTTCTACGAAACTTTTAAAGGTTCTTCCCCTGGGCTCACCGGAAGAACCTTTTTTCTGCGAAACCTTCTTTAAGTTCCGTACAGCGGAAAAAGGTTTTGTAAAAAAATACGAAACCTTTGAGGTTTCGTATTAAATTCTACTGGTTTAGTGCGAAACCATTAGTGTTTATTAAAAGTAGTTTGAATTTAATACGAAATCTCAAAGGTTTCGTATTTTTTTACAAAACCTTTTTCCGCTGTACGGAACTTAAAGAAGGTTTCGCAGAAAAAAGGTTCTTCCGGTGAGCCCAGGGGAAGAACCTTTAAAAGTTTCGTAGAACCGAAATATCGTTTTTTGAGTATTTGAATGTATTTGCAAGCTTTTCCAAGTTCACGGAACCTTTTTCGGGGGTTCGGAAATGATCCTATTTTGTTAGAGTGTAGCGTTTTTGAGATATATTTGAATAATACATAATAATACATGATAGTACATACCCACCTATTCTAGCTTTTTTGGGGTATATTTGAATAGTACAGAATAATACATAATAATACATGATAGTACATAAAAGTACATACCCACCTATTCTAAGTTGTTGAGGTATATAGTTTTGGATAGTACAAATTGTATTTATATTTGCACAGCCTTCCACTAATTGATAAAGAATTGAGAAAATATTGAAAAGTAAGTTGCTAGTAAAGTATGGATGCTTAAAGTTACTGACAATGTATTAGTTACGATTGAATCCATTATATAATCAGAGAATCAATGACCATGATTTAGTAAACAAATGTGAAACGATATCAATTGTGACACTGTATAGTTTAAAATTCAAGATACAGTGATTATACACTATACACGCAGAAAAAGATATGCATCAAATTCTTTGTGCAACTTTTCAAGGTTATGGCGTAGAAGCTGTGAGATTCATTGTTGGTCATCGAAATAGTCCGAATTCGAAACGTGAACTGACACGTAAACGATCATATTTCAATATTCTACATTGGAACAACAACAAAGTAAGAATTTACGTTTGAGAACATTCATCTTTCTCCTTGTATTTTACTTAACACTATCATCAATCGCAGCATAAACATCGACAACGATGATGGTCACGAAAGTTTGAATAGTACATAGCATATAATAATCTTTTTTTTTCTATGTTAACCATGTTTTTTTCTCACTTTTCCTTTCTCTTTCTTTTGTCTTCGCTTTGCTTTCATCATCAACATTATTTGAAGAGGAAATTCGACTTTTCGAATGATCCAATCTCATCATTTTCATATTAGACAATTTTAGTTATTCTAAGTGACAACATATCCAAACCATTCTTTATGTTAAATAGTGAAATCTTGCAGATTTAACTTCTTAGAAAGATCATTTGATGAGTCCCTTAAGCAGAAATGAAACCAGCCATGACAGTTTATTCACATTCCCTCAGTTTTGAGTTCTCAGTTTCAAAGGATGCAATTTATTCTACTGTATTGTGTAATAACATATTCTGAAGATAATTGATGCTGAGCGTGATAAATTGCAGTCGAAACACATGGTATTCGACTTTGAATCTATAATAAATTGAGTGCTTAACTCATCACATAAAGAAAATGGTCAAAATGGATTACTACTAAATCCAAATGCTTTTAAATGACTATATTTTTATTATTCACTTGTTAGAGGGATCAAATCTCGCGATAAAACGGTAAGGATGAAAACAACTGATTTTGTGTTATGTTGAGCGAGTGTAGGTCATTATAAAGAATGTCTTCGTGGCTTGTTGAACTCATTACATCTTCTAAGACGCAACCCATTTCCAGCGCTGTTTTTTTTCTCGTAATCGTCCAGGTTCCATCCTTCCTCTTCATCGCCACGCCATGCCAAGGTGTGATAATGCTGTCTCCAACAAGATGCACACTAATCTTTTCTGCACTACTGTGGTCGTGGATGGACAGACGCACGTGATGTGGGAACAAAAGTCGAACCAGCTCGCTGTAACTTTCGTTGCGCATCATCATTATTTTCGCTTTCTCTGCCGCTGATCGTCTCAGTTCGCCGATATCTTTGCGAAGATGCATCTTGAACGCTATGTAAACTTGATGAAAGTGCGCATCTTCTTTTAATTTTCTGTTTACGCTCTCGACATTACCGCCGTACAACTGAACAATCGCATCCCTCTTGAATTGGTTTTCGGTCGACGATGAGAACATTTGATCTAGTCCAATAAATTGCAGTTGTCCTTGACCGAGTGAGTGTATGTAACGCGTGTAGACAGAGACAGCAACATCAGAAACAGGATACAAGTCGTTGAAAACACGACCGTCACTAACCACAAGGATTTTGCAGCCTGGTGGATACACTTCACTCACTTGTAGTGCAAATGAATTCAAATTCGCGAGCGCCAACGCCTCTCCCATATCGGGAAGTGTACCGATGACATTACTGTTGGTGTTCCTGCTCTTAAACGGGAAAGCAGGCAGAGCCATGGCAATTGTTTGATTTGATATGATGAAGCGTGCCAGTTTGTATTTGAAAGCACTCATGCCCAAGGACACCCAAAGATCTTTGATCTTGGACTGACGGCGCATTTTCTCAAATAAAACAACAATTCGATCCACAGTAGCATGCTGCTCATCAGAAAGACGAG
Source organism: Rotaria magnacalcarata (assembly GCA_900239745.1). Taxonomy (NCBI): domain Eukaryota; kingdom Metazoa; phylum Rotifera; class Eurotatoria; order Philodinida; family Philodinidae; genus Rotaria; species Rotaria magnacalcarata. The sequence continues at coordinate 20,824 of OENM01001123.1, read as the reverse complement.
CCTCTACCTCTGTTGCAGACAAATGGGCTATTTCGTGATCCAGATTGATGAAGATGTCTGGATGACACAAGGTCGCGCTAACCAGATCTCGAGCCATTTCCAAGAGTACCATATCTCCTGGTGTCCACTCTCGTGGAACATTGGAAGTAAATGATAGGAAGCCGATAACAATTGAAGGTGCTTTTGGATTTCGAATAGGCACCAATAACAAACTCGCAATGCCATTGACCTTGAAGAACTCCAAATCAGTAGATGAATTAGATAGAACATCATGCGTCACAACAAAGGCTGTGTCCTTCCGAACATGGCTTAGATACGTTGGGAAAATAAACCATTGGCCATCATTTCCTTGTGGCCACTGGTGCTCCACGACTATCCACCTACTTTCAATAATATGGAATAAGCTGCATCGCTGTACCGCCGCTTTTTTGCCCACATGTTCTAAATCAAATCCAGAACTATATTATGACGAAGAGAAAACGAGAAAGAATCATGTCGGATTTCCACAGAAATTCGACACAATCCTTTATGATCAAATTTATTTTGTGGTATGTTTTCGTACCAAGGATATTCTGCACGGTCTCATGAGCCGTCACCAAGAGAGGATGGCTGCAAGGTTTGAGCTCGAGTGCTGACCCATCCATTGTTGTGACAGATTGTATAGTGATGTTGTTCACGTCGATAGGGTCTCGATTCGTCACTTGATTCACAGTCAAATTGCTGTTGTACACACCTGGAAAATTCGAATACAGAAAGAGGGCTATGTTCATAGTAATGAGTTTGGGGGAACCAATTACTACGCGTAAATGCTACATCAGCGCAGTTCTCATGAGACTCCATGAGAACTTAGGAATCTGTGTTCCGTTTTTACTACCACTATTGCATTTAATTCGAGAAATGAATGTCAACACTAACCTCAAAACTACCTACTCAAGTGGTTTGCCGATAATTTTATCGCCCAAAAATGAGAAATTGTACGAAGAAATTGTCCCAGGTAGAAGATTCAGCAATGTCTGCACCACCATAGAAGCGAGTGTGTTAAATTTCAATGAAAGTATCAGCATTTGCAGAGCTTGAATTGCTGACCTATTTTCTCTCCTTTAAATTTAATTTTGAACCTTGTTTCATAAACCTAATGATAAAATATTGGGAACCCCGTAAATATGATCAACATTTCTTTGTTCATATCAGAGATGCCGAAAAAATCACGTTTCCCAACCCAAGCGTTGGCCCTACGGGAGCTGATAGAGAAAACCGATGGGTTTCAACCCAGTTTTCATTTCTATTTCAGCGAATCGGTCATTGGGCATGGTTGAGCCCTTCAACCCAACCCGCCGGGTAACCCATTGGGTTAACCCTGGTTATAATGCATTTCAATTCTCTGCTATGTGTAAAAATTGTATACTACTGATAGATGTCTATGGCTATCAACAGATTTCTATTACATTTGTGAACGAAATCATTTTCATTTGAGCGAATAAATTAATCGAATCTAAAATTTTATTTAGAAGTAGTGTCATTAAACAAAATTGTACTGATCCGAAATCGATATCTATATAGTGATGTATTTCTCCAATATATTGAAAACAACAGTGATGTATTTCTCCAATATATTGAAAACAACAGTGATGACTTCCAAAAGTTTTAGTTTTTTTTTAGTCAATGTAAAACTAAAATAAAAACTAATAGCTCAACAAGACTGGCCCGAGACAGCAAACATTGGGGGTTTGTGTCGGATTTTTCTAATAAGAGTACCAATTTTTCTTACAGAACGCAAGAAAAACTTTTCGGCTGCACTGAAAAAACAAAAGTTTTCGATTATTGAGGGTTGTCACAACCCCCGGGACAGACCAGCCCTGGAACTCAACCAGCATGGTGTACTAATGCAAAATTATGATAGAAATCGCTCGAGATGTATTCTGAACAACAGCAATAGAAGAATATAGAAGGCAAAAAAAGATCTAGCAAAGAAGATAGTGAACTCTGCCTCTATAGCAGAAGGACAACAAAAGACATGAAACAGAGAAGGGAAGAAGAAAATAGATGATTACAAGAAAGAGATATAAAGCAGAGATCATAAGAGGATAAAATCCGATTCTTGTCTGTTACGTTTGCCTATGCAATTAAATCAATTATAAATATGGAGAAGATGATTTATACCCTATGTTGTGTTATAAAGAAATCTGCATAAAAAATCCCTTTTGTGAATGATTTTAAAATATGCGTTATTCATGGGTTAACCCAAAGGTAACCCGAGGGTTGGCCGATTGGGTTCATACGTTAAGCTTGACCGATGGGTTAGGGTTTAAAATTCTCAAATGGCCGGAGGACTACGTTGGGTTGGGTTAGGGTTGACCCATGGGTCACCCAACCCACCTGGCATCTCTGGTTCATATTTTATGTCAGCAACAAGGTCAAATATAATTTATAAATAATAATGCCATATTCCTCATCCACAAATCAGAAAGGGCTAGACATAATATAGTACGAGACGCNCACACTAGTAATTCGCCAAATTGGCGAAAGTCACACTAGTAATTCGCCAATTGGCGAACACACTAATACGAAAAATTTGTTTTTTTGGCGAAAGTCATACTAGCAATTCGCCAATTGGCGAATGTCACCTAGTAGTTCGCCAATGGCGAATATACCATTGGCGAAACTGAGGATTGGCGATGAGATACGAGTCCTGAATGACCTATTCGATGTTTGACCGGATTAAATCGTTCCTCATCATTTTCGTAAACGGGTACATGAAGGTTGGGGAGGGGTGTATGAGAATTAAACAAATTACCTTCCTAAAACCGTTCCTGATTTATATGAAGATTTACAGTACTTAAACTAATTGTATGATTTTGTTATGTTTCAAAAAACGTTTCCTAGAAAATCTCACTCGATCAACCTATTTCAGTGACCTAGTTTACAATGCAACAACATTTCGTGGTCGTTTTTTTAAAACATCGATATTACATATCATTTACAAAATTTTGTTTTGCCACGGTGTTCTTACACTAATCTTCCGAAATGAGAAATGACACTTTCACTCCGCATTCGCTTAGATCAATGCTAGATATTCTAGCAAACTCTACATTTTCCGAGAATTAATGCGATTCGAACTTTGCTTGACTGATGATCTTCATTCTTCTAACTAATGGGATTCTCCGTTTACTCGATTCCACGTGTTTCCCTAATGGCTTTCAGACTTTTCCTTAACTAGATGGGCCTCCTTATTTCGTGACCACGACGGACAGAAAACTTGTATCAGTGGATCATGTCGACGGCATCAACAAGCGACGATTTTCAACAGGTCGTGCATGACCTCTGCTCTAATATGGTCGGTAAATGTCTATAATATAAAGACATAATCATCATCATATATTTAAAATAAATTTTTCTTACTGATGTCTTCGTTCTCCTGATTGTCATATTCGTAATCATCATCGAAGGTTATGTTGACATTTTGTAGTTTTATTGAGAGACACATTAAGATTGTACACGTTTCTTACCGATAGTTTCGTTCGAAGTTTGATTGGCAGTTGTCATATACGAAAGCTGAATGACTAGGATTATTTGAAATCGAAAGTAAGACAAAAAATTAATGTCAGAGTTGCGAGACAATCAAATCTATAAAGAAGAAATTCTTCATTTATCGATCCAATCCGGATGGGTCAAGTCAGAATCCGTCCGCAACTGATGAGCGACAGAATGAAAGAAAGAAACACCATATTTCAAGTGAGTAGAAAGGTAAACAGAAGAACAACGCCTCATGCCAAACACACAAAAGAACAATCAATCAGATTCATGCTCAACTTAACAAAAAAAAACACTTTAATCGAAAACATCACCGCATAATTTTTGCTTGTCGAATATGTGCGGTGGATACTTGACTTCGTCTGAATATAGACAACGACCAATAGTTTACTGGAGAGCTAACTGTACAGTCAAGACTGTTGTGCAGTGGGTTAATTTTTTCATGTAGGCTTCAAAGCATTTTACTGTCTCATATTTGAATTCAATATCAACTTCTGTGCAAGATTGCTTGTCTATTTTGGGAAGATCATTGTTTTAATATATTTTATTACATAATGAAAGGAGCACCGAACAGTTCAGTAGATGACATACGATTGTTGCCGTCGATCGATATTACCAAGATCATCAAGGACTTCTTCATGTACTAAAAAGAGAAAACAAGATCAAACAGAAAAAATTAATGATTTTTCATCTGTAGGATCAATACAGATGTTGTTACCTAGAACTGATGGCGAATTAAGTGCGAATTGATTTAGTTCGTTCGGAATGAGTGAATGGTTTGATCAAATGTTCTCTCTCTTAATCATTGAGAGATAGATATGTGATCGTTTTACCTTGCTGCCTAAGAACACCACAACCATCGTCAGAAATACTTGTTATCATCGATGACCATTGAACTGGTCGATATCGATCACGGCTGGCTGTTCCATATAAAGCATCAAAGCATGTATCATCTGTACAAAAAAAACGGCTGAAGAACTATTTTCATTTGAACAGTTCGAAACCGATTAGATCCTTTCTTACAAGTAACTGACGATATCGTCAAGCATTGTCACGTGTAACAACATGGATAGGCTAATGTGGGTGAAATCATCATCACAGATCATGCTTTCTAAAGCGCAGTCCTAAATGTCAACGCCAGTGTATATGAAACTAATCGATTATATTACCTTTCTTGGGAGACTTTTCGAAAATTTTCGTGGCATCCTGTTTTTTCATGGTTCCGGCACTATCGGTTCATACTATGAAAAACATTAATTTATCTTTTGAGATGACAAAGTTCACTCAGTATCCCTATCTTCTAAATTGATCTGACGCTGATGAGCGTTGTTTCTGATTGCGGATATCACTAATGAAGGAGAAAAATAGGTTTGAAAATAATCGAATAATGGATCATGTCTGAACGAAGATATTCACTACTCATTGTCGAAAATTAGCTGGCTCACAACTTGTAAAATTGTCTATAGAAATTCAATCTATGCGACATTTAAGCTTTAATTGGACTATTGTGATTCATATGACGGCTAAGGTGTAAAGTTTGTCAAAATAGTGATCGTTTTCAATATGTACTAGAATACTTTAGCTTTCAAAGAAAAAACAACTTGTCAAAAAGTAACTCTTTGTTACTGAATGGCATGAACTTTCGTGGATCTCCACGTGGAAAGAAAATTTTGAAAAAAGCGGATTTTTGCTAGAAAATTGCAGATTTTAGAAACTTTTCCCTTCGTTTTAGTACTTGCGTTAGTCATTTTGCAGTTCTATAGAGAATTGAATGCTGAATCTTTTTCGAAAAGGTTTAGTTCAAATCAATGAAAAGCAGAAAAGATATGGAGTAAATAATGAGAATATGCAAATTCTCAATCAGAAAAGTATTACAACTATTATTTTTCAAGTCGTATTTAACGGGATCCTTGTGCTCATATCGTTCTCTTTCCCACAGAAAAAAAATGTTCATTAAAAACTGCAAGAATTCGTAAATTGAGAATAATTTGGAACTAAAGCTCTGTTATCCTGATACAGTGATCTCTGCTTCAGATTTCTAGTTGAATAGGAAGAAAATATTTTGGTAGCCTAAACTACCTAGCTTAAAATCCTGGCTCGACTACTGCTGCTAATCGCTACATATTTGACTTTTTGTTTTTCGAAAAGCGCATCAGAGAACATTATTTACCGTCGTCAACAAGGTGTTGTTTTGATAAAGACAAGACTATATAATGTTTTGTAACACTGACTAAGATAATTAATACCCCCTCGTAACGTCATCAATGATAAGAATAAGATAACAGTCGAGTTTTTCTTTCTCGTTTGCAGCTCATAAAAGGTAAGCAAAGAAACGATCTTGTTATTTATTTGTCCCCATCAAAACATTAATAAAACAGATAAGCGAGAAAAAAAGAAACTACTTAGACAACATCAAATTATCTTCTCAAAAAATTGTTCTCATCATTATGAAATGGTCTAAGGTCGATGTTTTGATCAGTCAAAAAATTCTATTTGTAAATTTTCTTAAAACGTCAGGTGATTTCATTATAAAAAAATGGATAAGAAAAGGGTTAAAAAGAGGTCTGTCATTTGGATATGAGTAGCAGATCCTGAAACGAGGCAAGGTTTTGTCGCTTCGCAAGCACTAGAAAGATTATTGAGAGTGTATATTGTTTTCATAGCTTACTGATATTCTAATGCTTATAAGATAATTCGATTCATTACTATGGAACATCTTTATTGTCTGATGAGTAAAGAGAGGCTAAATAAGATAGTTAGAGAAAGCAAATCAAACAATTTCGTGACGAGCATACCTCAGCTTTGTGAAGCTGAACTGAAGTTGAACGACCTACAGTAACACCCTATTAATACCAACTCTGCTCGATAAGCGAACTTCCAACACACAAATAAAAATACAAAATCCTTCCCAAACGAACCGTACATATACCCAATTTACATCGATATACCTACAGTCAAAACACTGTTTTTTCAGTGTATGCACAAATCTTCTCAATGAATGTTAATATTATCTCCCCATCAGCCTATACATGGGTGGTGATTTTATTGGCTACTATATGTTCATTTGGAGTGCTTTTCTGTTCATCAGGCTATGTAAGCAGCGGTATTCTTGAAAGGAACGTCATGTGTCTCGTCCTTTAAAGATAGGCAATGTCCAAGGAAACATCATACAAGTTGGTGTTTCCACTATGGTTGCTCTTCTTGGTGTCTCACTTTTTTATGCATTGTTGCCAGAAGTAATCGACAGGTGTGTATTATTCATTATTGCATACGGTGCCATGACTGCGTTTAATACTGGTGTTACCTGGTCGCAAAACATAGAGACTCTTCTCATCATGAGATTCTTAGCTGGAACTTTTGGATCATCTCTATTGATAAATGCAAGTCTACTTCTAAATTTAGCCTTTCATAATGCGATCACTAGGCGTCCCTGCAGGCAGGTGGTACTCTAGCCGACATATTTATGGCAAATCAATGTGCTATTATCATAACGCTGCTTGTTGAAGCTATTTTTATGGGTCAGTAAGAGTTCTACTAATCTCCTAACATTTTTCTTACTTTTGTCTCAGGCCTTGTCCTTAGATCGATTGTTGCTGGCTTCGTTGGTGATAACAGCGGCGGATGGAGATGGTTTCAAGAGATAATGACCATCCTAACAGGTATCATCTTCATTGTTGACGTTCTCTTCTATCCAGAAACATATGCACCCATCTTGATACAAACCCGAGCCAAAAAACTGCCTTTTTCAACTGGTGGCGCAATCTACCAATCAAAGTTTGAAACTCAAATGACAGTACTATTCATGGAACACCTCAAGACGTCTCCGCCCCATTCCTAGATGTTGCTTTTTCGCGAGCCTATCGTTCTGTTTCTTTCTCTCTCTCTACTTAGCCATTGTCTATAGAGTGCTCTACATGCTCTTGGCTGCTTTTCCAATTGTGTACAAGCAGAAACGAGAATCATCAACAGGTGCCACCGGTCTTGCCGTCTTCAACCTTGCTGCGGGTATGATCGTCACCATCATATAGACTATCCTAGAGAATAACAGATACACTGCGATAATTGCATAGCCGGCCAATTTTTTGGGATTGTTCTGTTTGTCTTTTTCATTCATCTTTTGGAAACATGGTGCAAAAATCAGACAAATATCCAAGCTTGCGATGAAGTCTCAAGCTTTTCTCGATAAGCTGGATGCCAAACCAGAGGAGAACGAAGAAATACAATTGCAGTGCTGTAAATTGCTTTACCGGAAATGTTGGCGTAAATTAAGAGAATGGCAAAGTCATTTCCGTCACCAATAAACACTCCAAAAAACATCACAAGCAACCATGTGCCACAATATCACTGTTAACTTATCTAACGTAAGTTGCCTCAATTTAGCATTGAGATTTTTCGTTTAATGTACATCTTCTCTCAGATTTTTCTGTAGACCCTTTTCAACGACCATTATTATGAAAGTCATCGAATAAATTCAAATTGGTCTATCCTACTCTGAGTAGGCGTCCAAACCTTGAAAGTTCCGCACATTTCACAGAGTTTCGTAATATGACGTCGGAAACATTGCCAGTTTCGTGAAGGAAACGAATGTTAGGTTCTTTTCCAGTTTATTATTTGTACTCTTTCTTCCTTCTTTTCCCCAAAAAACAAAATAAACACAAAGATATGCGTTTCTCTCCCTTTCTCCAGTCGATTCCGTCTCTTCAATCTGATAGAGGGATAAAACTGATCATAAACGTTGGTCAAGTACAATAAAGACAAAAAGAAAAATAGATGCTGACCCCCCCCC
>OENM01001123.1:0-12231 GCA_900239745.1 Rotaria magnacalcarata | reverse complement strand
TTTTTCACTGACGTTAAATCGAATCATTGATTTTTTTGAAACTTCTGCATGAAAATCGCATTAGTAGCCCTCCCTTAATAGAAACCCCCTTAAAAAATTTTGGATGACTGACAGTTTAGAAGCCCCCCCCCCGGGGGCTTCTATTATGGGGGGGAGGGGGGTTAATTCAGTACAAAAGTATCCATGATACTACTCGATTAAGTGGTATATGTAACAACGGTGTGAGTTCAGGGGGCAATGACAGAAATAACACATTGTTTTCTTGTAGTGATTCGTTGACTGATTCATTTGGCAGGTGAGCATGTGGCGGCTGATAATGAGGCGATGGTGATACTGTTGAGTATGGCAGATAAGCTTTAATATTGGCCAGCAGCACCGATGAATATAGAAAATAATAATAATTAAAATCACACCGGCTACGACTAGCTTTATCAGTGAAGCATAATGGATCTAATTGATACAAATACATGTTTTGTGTTCACCAAGAAGTTATTACAGTTCACTATGATTATTATCGTATTTTGTTTCAAATTGAACATTAATCTTGTCAGTAAAAGGGCAAGCGGTGATACGTGATACCACGATGAATATAAAGGGAAAATGTGAATCTGCCATAACGAATGTGTTGTATTTGAAGATGCTGTAATATAATAGTGAACCAAGACGACGAATATTTGAATAACAAAACTGTTTACAAAAAATACAGCTGAAGCGTTACTGATACGACATATTGAATAAATGTTGAAATAACAAGATAAGAGAATATTAAATGTATTAGGCAATGAATGATTAACGAAAATATACTCGTTTGATGTTGCTTGAATGCACCTGAAATTGTTGACTTTTCATTCTTGTGCAAATAAATCAATATAGTCTGGGTACTTCATCGTAAAAGAAAAACTATTCATACAATCATGTTCAAAAAGCTGTTTTTTTTTCGCTGCTTCGTTTTATAAAATCTCACTTCGTACCATATATTTATATAAATGGTACAAATGGTTATCATATTTTTTAAAAGAAGTAATTACTTCTGTATGCTATGATGTTCGATAGCAGAATTTCATCCGTGAGTGGACAAATCTCGAGGAAAAAGACTAAGTGACACGGAAACAGTTGACTACCAAACTTGATGAGAATTTAGAAAACTATAAAGCTACAGTTCAAACATTTCAAAATATTTATTAAAGCTGTAAAAGACTTGAAGTGATTTCATAAAACGTCAAGGGTGACTTCTATCTGACTTTTTTCTCCATCCTTATGTAATAGAAAATGTTGGGGTTGGTGGAAAAGAGTGAAAGGGAAACAGCGAAAATATGATATGATGAACGAAATGAAAACAAAAAAACAGAAACATCCGATGATTAAAAAGATGTCATTACAAAATTCAATAATTTCTGTTCGTATTGGTCGCTCACCGAATGGCGAATCTTTTTCCAATAAGTCGAGAAAACTTCTTAATATAAAATAGACATATCGTGCAATGATTTCAAATATAGTTTCTGAAAATAGTCCATTTAACAGTCAGCAACTTGAGATATCTTTTGTTACATCGAATAAAGGTAATCTATTAAAAATATGTGACCATTACCTATTTCGATATAATAAAACAACAATCTCGGAAAAATATTGAATTTGTACGGGAAAAGGTTGCTGCGTATATATACATACAAATGTTACCAAGGAGTTGACCTCAATAAATGGCAATCATAATAATCATTCTGCAAATCCGAATCAGCTAGAAGCAAAACTTTTACAAGACAAAATGAAAAAAATGCATATTAACTGAAACAACACTCATAACAAAAATATATGACGAGGAAATTGTGAAGCCGAAGCTTTCAAAATCAGCAGCAGCAATTTACCAGCTGTTATTGAATATCGTGCGTACTGTTGGCACATTACTAAAATAATTTATTTGAGAAAAGTTTGTTTTTAATATGAAGAATCTAACATGAGTGACGCTCGTCGAAAAATTAAGCGTTATACTCGATATTCCTGAAACATATCAACAAACACTTTAAAATGAACGATTTTTATTGGTTGGTTTATCACTATTAATTGAAAACAAAAACAAAATTTTTCTAAATACATTATTGTCCCGATATTGATAGCACGCTTCGATGATTCTCCTTTCTCGTCCTTCTGTTCTCTTTCCATTGTTATAACTATCTCTCTCCTATATATACGTGTGTTGTGTATGAAGTTGTTACACTCTGAATATGTGAAGAAGCGAATAAACATCATTGCCTAGAGTGATTGTAAGCAACTCCACCTCTATCCAGTTTGTTTTAATATATCAACCCCGAAACAGGGTCCCTTATTATTATTCGTTACAACTATCATAGTATTCTTTTTCTTTTCAACCAATAAAACAGCATAAACCATGAGTCACAAGAGTAATTAGAAATGATCACTTCTAATTTTTTTCCTTTACCTCATTTAAATTTTCGACGTTTTTCTCTTTCTAATTTTTCTCTCTTTTCCTTTTCGTTCTTTTCCACTACAACCAAAATTTTCATATGCTTTAAAAAAACTAATATCGTTCATTTTCTAGTACACTCGCGATCGGGTGTAGCAGTTCATAAAGCATCATCAAATGTGTTAAAACGCACGTTATCTTATTCATTACCAATAATCAGTGCTTCGTTTTCTAGCAATATCTATCGTGAATATTGGGGCATCTAATACTACAACAAGTGATCAACAAGTGTCACATGTCGTGCTGTCAAAATCTGAACAAGATGCATTTTTGAAAGATGTCAGTCGCTTTCGATCTATTATGAAACGAAAGGACAACGTTGCACACAATGTCTATATCGGTGAAATGCATGCAATTGTTCGAAATAGCCACGAAATAGCACGCCGAATATCATCTGAAAAAGAACATATTGAATTTACACTGAAGATTGTACAATACTAAGAAATTTTTCACGAAGAAGTAGTAAGAAATATTTTATATTTGGTCTGTGTTGCTGTGACAACACTATTTGTTTTTCACTTATCTTCATTTTCTTTTGATTATCGATTATACTTCTTTCGTTCTTACTGTCCTTTAAATGCTCTCCTGCCAATTTAAATTATTTACCATTTACATTTCTTTTGTAGCTTATTTATGAATATTCATTAATGAAAAATGCATTATGCTCATTTGAAGAACTTCACACTGATGCTCGAGTTGTACTTGATGATCTTTACTCGTAAATATTTAATGAAAACCTACCGTACAAGATGCACGTATCTGTGGCCTTCATAAAATATTGGCATTACTTATTATCACGTACCTGATTTTCAATCATCAGCCTACGCACAAGTTACTCGTTATGATCATCGAAAGAAAAAATATGTAATAGAATAACTCTCTACGTAAATTTAGAGATTTTTTTGTATTATTTTTCTTTTTTAAAATATTTTTTTAGAACTTATGTTGATTTATAAAATACATATGAAACCGATGAACTTATTTTAATTTGTGAAACACGATCTGAAAAGAGTGTTGAAGTATATAGGGTAGAACTTTGGACCCATTCCCCGCCCCACAGACCGTTACAGAGAACTTAATTAATCACCTAATTAATTAATTAATAATTATTAAATTTCTCTGTAACGGTCTGTGATGGTTTCTAGAGACTTCATACATCATAATACAGACCGTGACACAGAAGCTCCACAGACCATCAGTGACCGTGATAGACGAATTCCAGAAAAGAAGTTTCATCGTGTTTCACATTTTAATCCCACAGGGATTGCGCTACCAGCTTTTTCATTTATTATGGATATACTATTTTCTGCTTTATTTCGTTTCTAGATAACATGCACCATTGTCGACAAAAGTTCGATAGAAAAAAATAATCATAATTATAATATCTATTAATTTACTTTTCAATCATCACTTAAGAACTTTTTTAGTAGTAGCTATTCCAGATATTTCAGCTACCCTATCACTTTCTGATTCAGGAATGAATGCGCGTCAATGCGAGCACTAATAGCAAAGTGAAATATTTCAATAAAATCATTTATTATCTCTCTACGAGCTGTAAAAATATGTGCGATATAAGCGTATGAGAGCGTATGGATATCTATCTATACGCAAAATATCTATTGTCTGCATGTCTGTTCCTAAATGAAAAGTTAAGCGTCTTAAGTCATACGTTAAACGCGAAAATAGCCGTGCATACTACACGGACTCTCGCTAATATTAAGAACAGTGCGCACCATCCAACTTTACATCTTTCTGAACTGATTGAAGAATAAAGCAAATAGTCAAAAATTCATGGATTGATATTGCGTGAAAGATATTTTAGATGAAATCTTCGTTATTTTAGCGTTATAATCATCTTGTAAAAATGTATATTATATCGAATATCTTCAACTTGGCATAATTTCTTCATGAATAAAATGAAATTACCAAGTCATTGCTACTAGATAGAGATAGCGAAATATTTCTCTGAAATGTTATTCAAATAGCCTGAGCTTATGAATTGTAACTGTTTTCTCACTCAAATTTTTCAGTTCAAGATGTAAAATCATTGTTTTCAATTTTGTTTTACTTTCTAGTTGGCAGAGAAAATACACTGAGTTACAATCGAACGGGAGTGCATAGCAACATCATCAACAGACACTTACTCTCTTAGAGAGCAGAATACATTTATTTAATCATTTTCTCGCAGCGGCAGCAGTCTTCTACGTTCTCCTAGAAAAAATGGCATCGAATTTTCAACAAAGAACAGTGAGTGTAGGATGTGGTTCTAATCCAAATAATGCTGGTGAAATACTGAGTGTAAGAAATGATCACAACCGTGGTGATCTCTCAGAACTTGTTGCCTTAGTCGGACATGGTGCCAGCGGACGAGGTTCAAGTAGGCAAACCGCTCATGGCGTTGGTCAAGCAAACAGTGTCGCAGCAAGCAAGATGTCGTCGCGATTGGGAATAGGCCATTAGGAGAACGACAATCTATCAAAGCACGAAAAAAAAGAAATATCTGTGCTACATTTCTGTTAAATATTAGTATTTGATTCACTTTTCTTGCGCACATTCTATATATGATTTACGAAGCCCCTATATCGCCTAATTTCGTGTTCATATACTAGAAAGTAGTTAGCCAAAGCTTGTACTTTTGTTGTATTTGAACACAATCAATTCGGACGAATAAATCAAGTAAATACATAATATTTTTATCTTCAAACGGAGGGTACGGCGGCAGGCGTGTGAGTGTGCGGATTTGGGTGAGAATGTGAGCAGTTGTCCCTTTCTTAACCACTACACTCACATTAATTGGCAAAATTATATTTTCTTGTAGAAAACAAATGAAGCTAAATGTTTTCTGCATCAACTGATATCAATAGAATGCCTATTGTGAGACTTTATGAGATAACAGAGTTTTTGCTAAAGAAAAGAGCGAGCACTGTGGAATCGTTCACACATACAAAAAATAGATTGACTCATCCATATTGAAGAAAGGACAAATAAAATCTCCTTGTTATCAAACTCTTGCTTTTGAACCCTCAACTTGTTGGTCTAAGTTTGATGAATGTGCTAAAATCACAAGCTATTGTACTTTGTATAAAGAATCATTAAAACAATTCAGAGTTTAAAGTACCGACACGCTTCTTGTTATTTATTGTAATTTTAAGAACTCGCCAGGGTTGAGGGTGTGGGTGTCTTGTCTTCACTTATCTACAAGCACTCACACCCAAAAAACTTGAAATTATCTTATATTTTCTCTACAGGTTCATGCGCAGTTATGCGCACCTTCAGTGTTCATTTCACAGTACAGAAAAGAAATCCGTTGAATAATATACACACTCATTAATAAGAGTGATGTGTTTCTCATTAATAGGTGTGCATATTATCCAATGAATTTATTTTTTGTCCTGTGAAATAAATAAAGAATGGGGAAATTTTTAAATTGCATATGAACCCTCAAGGTTGATCAACAACCAAACAAACATTGCGCAAGTAACGAAGCAGGCCACCCTTATTTCATTACAACATCCACTACTAATTACCCGATTCTAACTGTTCGATCAAAGATCCATCGATCACAAACACTCTTTTTATACATTCTGTTCTGTAGAAATAGCTTCGACTACTTCGATGTATATCGAATTTTCAAATTTCCATGTTATGTTTCAGTTAGGTACGCAGCAAAACAACATTCGCATTTCTCGAGCAAAGCATAGAATGTTCATTAAATATGATATTTGAAAAGTTCGATATGCTAAGCTTTTCTTTTGATTTAAACAAGCGTGAAACTGTATGAGGAGCACGTGTTCATCTTAAATTTTAGAAGACAAAGTCACTTGAAAAGTCAGTTAGTTTCGTTCTTTTCTTTGACTTCCAACCGAAAAATATTGACTATACATGGTTTGTTGAGAATATCAGAGTGCAACTGTGCGAAGAAATCGTGAAATCTAATTGTTTAAAGTGAAAATGTTATAGGCAAAATACACATAATATTTTCTAGTTTTCAAGATTTCGATATAAACGTGATCACCGTTATTTTAGCAAGCAATCCTTTTGTAGATCATTCCTTGTGTGATAAAATCGGATTCAACTGGATGTTAGACACGATTGAACTGGATGAAAATTCATGATTTTAATATATTATTATCAACAACGATTGTTTTATTAATATTACAGTAACTTTTCTAATTTTTCTTTTGAGAACATATATCATATGACAAGATGAAGCAGCGTCTACTCGACGAATTACCTATTGAAATTTTACACATTCTATTCTCGTATCTTTTGGCTCATGAAATCTTCTATTCGTTCTTAAATATCAATTCTTATCTTGACGCAGCAATCGTATCTTATCCGAACTATCAACTCAATTTCCAATCGATTAGCAAGTATTATTTCGATCTCGTTTGTCAACATATTTCGCCAAAACGAGTCATTGCAATAACATTATCCGATGATAATGATACATGTGGTCAATCTGAAATCTTTCTGTCTCGTTTTCAAATCGATCAATTCGTTAAACTGCGATCTTTAACATTAATACGCATAGAATTGAAGTCATTGAAATATATCAATTTACATTTGCATAAACTTGATCAGCTCGTGTCACTTACATGCGACTTGACATTAAACGATTCGTCGTTCGCTATATTTCAACTAGGTCACTGGATGAAGTTTTCACTTGTCAGCACTGATCTATTATCTGGGATGCCACTTTCTCATTTGCATCACTTGACCATTGTGCAATGTTCATTTAAAACGTTCATTATTATCTGTAATTTAGCACGACAACTTAAAACACTTGACATCGAACTGATTGGTTGCCCATCAAACGCTGTTTTGCAATTTGAATTCGTTCAACTTACTCGCCTTATTCTACGAAATCTCAGTGAGTATGATCTTTGTTTTTATCATAAACAAGTTTTATATCTTCGAACAATTGATATACATATGCTTTCACTCAAATGAATAGGTTGGGATGCATCTATGAATGATATAGAATCAGCATTGCTCAAACTTCCACGTCTTAGACATCTCGAAATATCAACATCTGGCCTTGTTGATCTTGCCGACGCATATCGATGGGAAATGTTATCAAAGGATTTTGTTACTCTGAAATTTTATTTCAAAATTCAACTTAGTTCAATCGAAAAAACTCTCGCGTCATTTCGTACTCCGTTCTGGCTCATAGAGAAACAGTGGTTCGTGGCTTATGAAAATATGTCCTTCTTTACAATACCGCATTTTCTCCAGACACATGCCAATGAATATTTTCAACTTCCTAGACACTCGACGTGTCTTAACAATGCCATTGTTTATGAACATATCACTAAATCAATATTCGTTGATAAAATAATCAAACCTGATCATCGTTTTACCAATGTTCATACATTAGAACTTCGAAATAAGACTGCTAATGCTGATTTAGCGGCTCTTCCTGCTGTCGTTGATTTGCATGTTGTAAAAACACTATTGTTACCGTCATCGATAGAACACAAGAATGTCACATTTCTTCTCAACAATATGCCTCGTCTAGAAAATCTCGCAATCAACACTGTAAGATTAATCGTTGTTTTTTTTGTTATCAAATCTGATAATATTCAATAGTTGACAAACAAAGAGTCAAATAGTTGCAAAATATTAAAAAGAGTAATATCAGTTTTAAATCGCTTAATCTTCTATACAGGCTTCGTAGAGACCTAAGTGCGAAATATAGGTAGGATAGAATTATATGGGATCTGTTTTTTAAGTAAAATAATCTTAGATAGCAGATTTAATTATGTTGGGATATTCAAGGTAAGCAAATTTTATGCGAAAAAAAAAGTATGTCTACTAACTTTTATGTTTATGGAAACAGCATAAAATAGAAGCATAAGAAAAAATTATACAAAAACGCATTTGAAACTTTTTATATAAAGAATATGTACAAATAGATAAGTTATAAGTAGGAACCTTTTTATACTTAAGATTAGTATTTGAATCAACTGTAGTTTTTGTTTCTTCATTATTTGTTATGTATGAAATGCAGATTTTATTTTCCTTGCAATAGTTGCTCAATAGTAGTCTGACTTCTACTATTATCACCATCAATCCATATAGTAGCTTTCTCAATATCAAGACGATCCTTCTTCTTAATTGTCTTTAGTATCTTTTGGCATGAATTGATATTGCACAGGAAAGAAAAGAAAAAATCCTTATTTTAAACTTTGAAAAATGAAGTTCTCACTTGATTTATGATAAAATTATATTCAGCCGTCATCTGTGAATCATCAATGTAGCGTTCAAAAATATTTTTTAGTAGAATTTCTTAACTTTTTTCAGATATATGCGAAGCCTGGGCTTCTATAGAAAAATTCATGAATTCTCTTTTATAAATAGCTGGAGAATAATATCATCTATAAATTTGGAAGCTTTTACATTCAATAGGGAATGATGACTGACTTTGATCTTGCATTGTGATTGAAATTTCATCTTGCCGAATCCGACTCTAAATTGCTGTCAGATGCGTTAAAATAATCGAATTAATTGACAGTATTCAAAAATCAATCTCTTTTTATTTTTTTATTTTTTGAGAATCAAAATTTATTGACTAAAGATCGTTTCAAAAGCTAACAAAGAATAATCCATATTGTTACAGAGTATCCCATTTTATGACGACGAACTTTTATTCTTGAGCGAAAGAAAGAGAAGAATTTTTTTCAACGGAAACTTATTTAATTTTGTTTTACTTGCACGAATGATTCTAGAGTGCCGACCAAGATTTTGAAGATTTCTTTCAAGAAAATAAACATATGCGACTCGAAAATATTCATACACTTACCATATGTAATCAATATGTCATCAGTAATCGTTATATTGCTAGTCAACTTTGTCATATTTTTCCACGTGTAAAAAAACTACACGTATCGGTGAACCGACTAGACGATATGATAATTTTAATTGATGGATTCAAACATTTATCGAGTGCATCATTCATGTTCAAGTCATTATTCAATAACGACAAACAAGACTTACGGCAAAAGATTAATACAATAATCAATGGTGTTTATCGTTTCGATGGTTCATGTGTTCGTATGTGGATTGAAAATCGGATGGATATTTCACGGAAAAAAAATATTTCGAATACTAGTTGGACACAACGATTAGAAAAGTTTTGGCATTATCTTGATTTTATGTTGAGTCAAGAATCACCTCTTTCTAAGTTCTTTACTATTTTCTTGATCGCTTATCTACACAATATTGCGACTCAAATGTGGATCTACTTAGTGCCTTACATTGTATTAAATTTATTTGTTTGTCAGACGATACTTGGCAGTTCTTCCTTTGTATATCTTAGTCCAATTGGTTCATTATTCTCCAAATACGTTGATCGACCGTCTACATATTTATTTGGTTACTTATTCGTTTACATAATTATCATCATTGGTTATATCTTTTCCGACGAGTGGAAATTAATGATTGCAGATACGGTGAGTTGATTAGCGGCAAGATTTGAAAGTCCTCTTAGAATTCATATGCAAATTGTCAATAGATGGCTTAACTATTCGATCTAGTCCCTCAATTAATAAAAAAATTGTATAGTTTTCTTGTACTTTGGAAGGAGATTTTTGTTTTTTAGTGTAATGAGCTTCATCTTAGCCTTTACAGAGTGAATTTCAGTTTAGTATTTAGTATAATGAAGATTTTCAATGTCCAGATCAATACCTTAATTTTATATTTTTTAGAAAAAATATGAGTCACATTGAAGAGCACAGTCATAGATATTTTTTCTATTATATATTGCATAAATTAATCGATTTTAGATGAAAGAGAATATCGTTGTCTATCACGATCTTATTCAATCGATTCTTCTTAGTATAAGTGGCTATACCCATGCATTTTGTGGATATCTCACCTGCTCGATAGTATATGGCAATAGAAATCTTATCTTTCAATGGATTATCGGTTTTATAATATTGTGTTTCGTTGGTTTATTTAGCTGTATGATAAAATTGTCTTTTTGTTGACTTGTTTATTTGATATTATATACTCCTGTTAGTTATCATTTGTCTTCATGTACTTGAATAATCCCTAGGGAAAATCTTTGATGTTTCAGCGCCAGATCTTTGACAGATATAGTCAGGATCTTGCAAGGATTTGCTATTTTTTCCTGAGGAAACGACTAAATCCTGAAAAAAGTGTGTAGCCACGGAAAATTAGGATCCTGACAGGATTCGAATCAAGATTTCCTAGGATCCTGACAAGTTCGCCATTGTTTTTGAATCAGGATTCAACCAGGAAATCGATGATTCCTGAAAGAAGTGTGTAGCCACGGAGTTTTAGGATCCTATCAGGATTCAAAACAATATCTCCTAGGATCCTGACAGGATTCGAATCAAGATTTTCAAGGGTCCTGACAAGTTCACCATTGCTTTTTAAATCAAGATTGAGCCAGGAAATCGATGATTCCTTAAAGAAATGTGTAGCCACGAAAGTGTAGGATCCTTTCAGGATTTTAATAATTCAAAATTGGAAAAAAGGATTTCTGATGGTATCTTTCAGGATTTGACTGGGTCTTCTCAAAGATATTATCAAATTTCTTGACAAGATCTTTGTAGGATTTAACTAGATTTCATTGCGCATGTTATCAGTTTCTTGGTAGGATCTTTGCAGGATTTTCTAAATAGAATATAAGAGAAATGAACACATAGAGTATCGATCTCTAGTCTTTCAGTTTACATACCGATCAACTTACCGAGCTGGATGTGCCATGCCATTCTATATCACTTCAACATTCAACATAGTAATTTCTGACTAATGCAAGGTTCTATTTGAATTTTATGTAGATAGACATTATTTCAAAAAATTCTGAAAATACAATATCATTTTACACATTTATTTTAGTCGGTGAAATTTACTATTCTTTTAAATTTCAATTGTATTTAAAAATATAATTACTTAGAATTTTTTATTTAAGTTATATTTAAAGATATACCTGGAGCTTTTAAAAATTTTAATTCGATTGAAAAAATACATTTGCAAATTTGCTTTTCGAACATAATCAAAACTATAAGCAGTTTTCTCGAAAAATTTGCTGTTGGCTAAAATTAAAATTAAAATAAATATTTAACGAAAACATTTTCTGATGTGTAAATTCCAATTAACATCCTAATTTAATGATTTTCAATTTTCTTTTCCTGATAGCATTAAAAACTAACTCCTTCCTATAGTTAGAATCTCAAAACAACTTTTATACAAACTTCAAAGTGATTTAGAATATTTTTTTCCAAGATTGTTAAGAATCGTTCTTTTTGTTTACAAAAAGACCCAGATCAAAATGA
This sequence comes from Rotaria magnacalcarata, assembly GCA_900239745.1. Taxonomy (NCBI): domain Eukaryota; kingdom Metazoa; phylum Rotifera; class Eurotatoria; order Philodinida; family Philodinidae; genus Rotaria; species Rotaria magnacalcarata. The sequence goes on along the minus strand of OENM01001123.1, from coordinate 447 downwards.
GGATAAAAATACCAGTAAATTCTTCAGTTGTCAGAATTATATTGTGTTCTGAACAAAAAATACCATGACATATTGAAGAATCCTTCAATTTATTTTTGTTAAGATTTTGCTCAATATTTTTATTGAAATTATATTATGATCAATAGATTTTCAAATCTGGAAAGGATCATGATCTTAACAAAGCTAAAAACGAGACGACACCATTTCACTCATTCTTGCTAGGTTCCTGATAGGAACCTGAAACTAAAATTTGAAATAGGCTATAGACACAAACCTGGAAAGATCTTAACTGGCTCTTTGTATTTTCTTATCAAGATCCTGGCCATACTTGTATCCTATTTTAAGCATTCGAAATACCTGATCTTGAGCAGTTCCTCTCAGGAACCTGATCGAAGTTTGTCAGGATTTCTTAGTTGAGTATTTTGAATAATCATGTTCTATTCTTGA
>OENM01001122.1:25218-44108 GCA_900239745.1 Rotaria magnacalcarata | reverse complement strand
AGCAATTAGATAATATCCCTCATTCCTCAGCTAACACTTTGAAAAGTGTCCTTGATGAATTACGCACATATGAGCAACACAAAAATGTTGAAATTAATTCAGCCATATACATTTTCATTAACGAATTGTTTATTCATTCTTTTACGAGAGATAAAATACCTTTAGTTCTACGAAAATTTTCAAAATACTTTCCTCAATAATTATACATTTCGCTAATTCAAAGTATTCAGGATACTATACAAGTTCAAAAAGATTTCTCAGCATATTTGCTCGCTCTCGTCTTTAATTTTAAAGGCTATAGGACAATAAAATATGATGAGAATCGAACCTATATGAGAATTTTATATCTGATCGTTCCGCAAAGCGATACGATCACTTTAGCTGGAACGGAAACGGCATGATCTGACAAATAATTATCCAGTCTCGAAACGAGTGGATCAGAACTCCATAACCGGCCACAGAAACGAAATGATCCGGTGGGTTTTTATCTGAGAAAGAAACGTCGGGAACCTGATCAAGTATCCGGTGTGGAAACAACAGGAAACGTAATGGGATCCTACTATGGACTTAAACTGTGGGAACCGTTGTCGGGAAACGGCAACCGCATCCGATGATCTTGCCCTGTAGCCGGAAATAACAGGAATAAACTGGAACCGGCCACCGGAACCTCTTATGGGATCCTGATTCCATGATTTCACCGGAAAAACTCTCAGATCCGGTCGTTTCCCGCCGTATCATTTCGACCTGGGGTGTCAACATGCACTCATACTTGACGGCGTATGCAAATATATTGAAAATGTTGTCTTGCACTTTTTCTAAGGAAGAACCTCGACTGAACTCAAAGAAAGATATTTTTTTCACTTTGTGCTCTCATCTCTTTTTCTTTCTTTTCTTTACCGTTCCTTCTATTTGAAGGAGCATATTATTTATTTTTCTACAAGAGTGAGAAATGCAATTTTTGCAAGGTCTTTTCAGTCACAGCATAGTCAGCGAGCTTATGAACAAATCTATGGTGGTGGTTATGGAGAACCACAACAACATCATAAATCATCTTTCACTCATGAGCTTATAGCTGGTGGAGCTGGTTTTGCAGGTGAGTTTCTCTTCGTTTCAAACATCGGACAAGCCAATGAGACAGATGATTGTGCTGACTATTTTTCTAATTGTAGCTATGAAAACATTTGAAGATCATGCTCGTAGTAGAGGTGAACAGGTGTCACATCCTTTCATGAAAGAATTATTGGCAGGATTTGCTGCTGCTGAAGTTGACAAACTCTTTGAAACAAAAGGGCTTGATTATCTTGATCATGAGAAAGCTAGACAACGTGCTATTCGACAAGCTCATCAACTTGCAGACGAGAAGTATGGATACGGTGGTACCTATAACTGGCAAGCAGATCCATACGGGAGTGGTCCGGGTGCTTACGGTTATCAAGGTGCTGGTTCTTATGGTGGTCCCCCTCCTTATAGTGGGCCTGGCTCCTATTGTGGTCCACCTACTTATGGAGGTCCTGGTCAGTACGGTGGTGCTGGCGCCTATGGCAATAATTAAAGCATTATCATCATCATCATTCCAATTAAAAAGACTAGAATTAAACATAATAATGGTCTCAACGAATTGCACACAAACAATGATATACCTATATTTGTAGATAAAATATAAAATAAAATTATCAAATGAACAGTAGCTGTTTAATTTTCTAGCAGTGACTAAAATATGTTCATTTATCATCGAATCTTTTTATCGATTATTTTATTTTCAATGAACATATTTAACATAAATGTTTTTTTTAATTTATTTTAATAACTATCACTGAATTTTATCAATAATTGAAAGCGTAGATATGAATCTATATCGAAGGCTAACTCAAACATCATGCTCATTAACATTCTCGTTATTACAATTTTATTGAAGTTCAGCGTTACGTTTCTTTGACAACATGTAAAACATTGCACTGGTATTGACGAGTAAGGCCGAAGCAGAAAGAAAAAAACTCGACGCTTCCACATTGCTATATTTGTGTATTAAAGAATATATAAAATAAGATTCTTTGTTTAGCTTTCATAGAGTCACTTGGAAAAGAACGACACCATTTTTTCTTGCTGTTTTCAAACCAATCAAATACAACAGTACGATAGAGAGAAAAAATGTTAAAGAACGACATTTTTAATAATAAGAAATTTTTTCTCGGAAAAAGAAAAGAAAGACACGTAAAGACAACAATATTTTTTCGTACGTAGAAGTAACCCTAGACTCGATCAATTTTAGTTCAGTGTAGAATAGTTGAACAATAATATAGTGTTCAGTGACCAAGTATAAACTTTGGCAGGTAAATTTTTGTTCTAAAACGTTAAACAATAAATCCAAAGCAGCTAGAAGGTACATTAGTATTCACAAATAAAGTACTACTTGTGATATATTTGTTCCAGTAAATAAACTGTATACACGTCTTTTTTTATTTCTCTCGGGTAATATTGGAAGAATGAAAAAAAAATATACGAAAAGCTTTTATTATTCGATAGATGAAGGGAAAAGCATGGTAATGCTTTTTCGTTCCTTCAGTACTGAAATAGTGAAGAAAAAGGACATTATTTTTCATCACTGAGCTCACTGGTTATATGCTATACACCAGCATTTGTATTGCTCTTTCTTATAATCGATCTTTTATATTTATTCATTGTGAAAAAGGACATTCATAGCTTTGACCATGAAAACGATGTATACAATTGAAATGGATGATGAAAGAATTCCAGATCGGACAGTAATAAAATTAAGGGATGATCCCGAACCCCAAAACCGAACTAATCTACCATTACGTCTTCTGCTGGCGACAAATGCGGTAAAATCAATTATAGGTCTTATCATAACATTTATTATTCTCGCTATACCTATAAGTATGCTTGTTATTGGTGTTTGTTATCATCATCGACGTTATTGTCCAATCGAACCTCGGCTTAGTGTGTTTCTCATTGTTTTCGGCAGTGTAGGACTTGCATATTTGGTTCTCAGTTTTATCCTGTCCTTAATTATCATGTTTGCAAATTACACTAAGTCGAAGGGTACTTTTACTAGCGTTATCGTACTAGCATTGTTTACTTTACTCATTCAGCTTTTCCTGATCGCTTGGATAATTGTTGGCTGTGTATGGACATTCAGTATCTATAATACAGTTCAGTATACCGATCGACATTATTATTGGAGAATATATTGTAATGGTATTTTATACTTCTTTACTTTTGTCTATTTAATTGTTATTATGGTACTTTGGTTCATACAATTATTGGTTCGAATTATTTTGGCTATTATTTATTCACGAAAAGAGGAATAGGTTAACTTATTCATTTTATTTTCTTCACTATAAAACCTTTGTATAATGTAAATACACTAGCTGCTAGTAGTGGCGTAACCAGGGTAGGGCATGGTTGGGCTCAGCCCAACCACCGGAGCTCAGCGCCCTACCACCGGTCGTTTTTAGAAAAAGATCTTTCTTTGTAATGCTGTAGACAATAAAAAAAACGGTACAATTGCATTCCCTCTGATCTCTTTTTTAGTTGATACTAAAACTTTTTTGCATTGGAAATGAAAACTGATTTCTCATCATTATGCAATGAAATTTAAATTCTGAACCAGATGTTGAAAAGTTCAAACTTAAACAGTAATAAATGTGGAAACTTCGGATTTCATCCGAGAGTTATGTGTACTGCAAAAAATGCATGGGACATGTGAGTCATTCTAGAATGTCTGAACACAAAAATTATCATGAGAAACTAGGCAATTTGGTTTCTGGATGCAGTTTTTGTGCATTTCGAGACCATTTTAAGGTGATGTTTCGTTAGAAAGCTACGATTTAGTTCAAAACTAGTATCAGATTCAGAATTAGCGTTAAAAACTGAGTCGATTTATATATGTTGTGGATAACTCTGAGAAAAATTTTTGTTTTGAAAAATCCCTGTACTCCCCCTCAGGGATGGTATAGTCAAAAATGACAATTTTTTCGATAACTCAGCCATTTCTTGACGGATCCTTCTCATCTTCGAACTCGACCTAGATATTGATAAGACAATTCTGTGCACAAAATCTCAGCTCAATCGAATGTAATTGTGAAGAGTTATCGAATAAACGGACGGCCGGACACACTGACCGAATCTAGAGTGTACTCATTTTTTTTGAGTACATAAAAAGCAGCTCGTTATGAGTTGATCCAGGAGAGCCATCACCCGCTACATTTCTAATCATGTTCGTACTGTTATCAAGTGCTGCCATGCCGACTTGAAGGGAGTTCGAAAGTGAACAGTAGAGATCATTGTTGTTATCGATAAAAAGTCCGAAACAAGAAGCACTAAAGTTCATCACTGGCACACTGCTTGTTGCGTCCCATGACCACTTACTCACTTGATTGTTCGAGGCATAAGCGACATAAATATCGCCATTGTTTGCAACGAAGAGACCGAGTGATTGAATCAAATCATCATCTGAGAATGTTCTTGTTGGAGTGGTACTTTCTTCGAGCCACACTTGGATACGATTGCTAACTTGATCACTGACGTAGACAGTATTGTTGTTATCAACAAAAACTGCAAACGGATAGGCGCCCACTGTGATGTGGTCTGCGAAAGTGATGCCCTTTGGATTCCACGCTGCACAGGAGAAAATTTTGGTAGACTGTAAGAAACACCTACGAATCGAAAAAATGTACGGAATTCAGTGTGATGCACTTCATAGATAAATTCAGACATCGAATGGAATTATTATTTACATTTAGTGACTGATTGGCAGATAAGGGTGTAAACAAGCGTCAATCTCAATTGAACATAGATACCGTATGATATCTTAGATCAAAATTCGACATTGCCCCGAGCAGATTCGCTCAGGAACACGTTCCCAGTAAAAATCGGCGAAGCTTATTGAATCATGAAAGCTTCACCTATATGCAATGTTCTATTCGCGAGAAACGATGGGATTTCTCGTCCAGCTTCGTCTATTCGACAGTATTCGCTGCGAAAATACTGCAGAATGTAGCAAGTGGGAGCGGTAAAGTGACAATTTCTCGAGAACAGAACGTGATCAATAAGTAGTTTTCCTCTTGTTGGTGGAGCTCGTCGAATTATACTTGGAACACGATTTGTTTTGTTGAAACATGTTCCTAGACGAATTTTGCACAAAAATCACTTTTTTGTTGAATTTTCTAATGAAAGAAAAAGGAGTATTTTCGTTTATTTATCGATAATGATAACATCTGTTGGAGAATGGTTTTCACCATTGGAGCATGTTCTTGGATGAATCCGTCCTGAAAAAAGTCGAATCTGGACCTAATATATTCTACGTACAGAAACAGATCAATACACATGAGTTACTTGCGGGATCATTATGCAGTTAACGTTTTGAGTGTTCATTCACAATAAAACCGGATGTTCTCAGCGAATTTCGATGGATTATTTTCCGAGTACTTCTTATTGCTTCTCAAACTCTGTGAAGTTGTAAGCTTTCACGCTGAATTCGACTTCAAAACATGAAACTAGTACCCTATGATCGATTGAAAGAATACCGTTCTATTCATTTCTTCAGTTTTCGAAACACGATTGTTCATGACCGTTGAAGTTTCTGGCGAGAAAAGTGAATCCCCTTCCTCGTCGACCCACTTTACAGATTGTGACAGATCTCAACGTGCTACTGGTGTAACTCAATGATGAATTGTAATAAACACGGCGTTCTCATTTGCGATTAAAGTCGATTCTTCGTTTTTCACATTTTAAACCCTCTTTTCCAACTTCGAACGACCACTTTTGCCGGATTTGAGTTGGATGCATGGGTTCATAGCCCAAGGTGTCCGCTCCAATAAGGCATTTGTTCGAAGTCTGAGTTCTAATCCTGTTAGAAATAATCAATTTTTTCATAAATCTCTTGAAAATTCAGCTTTTCATTCGAAATAATCACGTTTTATTGTCTCTTAGTCAAATCATACGCTTATATGATGTCGTATCAGAACCCGAAACGAATTAACACAGCTTAGTCGAGGCACCTCGCTTCGCTGCGTCGCAAACTAGGCGAGATAAGAAATGAGCGAGATGAAACGAAGACATCAAATGCCGTCACCTCTACAAACTGGGACTCTGAAATTCCGTCAATTGTCAAATGTTCTATTGACAAAATTTCTGATTGATGGAACTCTGGTAACCCCCTTAAACACCAGAATCTTGTTTTGCTGAATTTTAGCTTTATTCTTCTAAGAATTTTTAGCGCAATCCATACGGAATTGAAATGTGAAACTACTTGGAGTACTGAATTAGAGGAGGATAAGAAAGCTAGTGTGTATCATCATATGCCAAGCCTGATAGTCGATGACGAAACACCCATGGTTTTCTCCTACAAAAACGTTTCAATCCTTACTGCTATTTCATTAACTATTGTTTAATTTCATTTTCCCTACTAATTCCGAAACCGAAGCGAGGAATCTATATAATCAGTGTCTCATACTCGACTAGGTTTGGTAAAGCTTTAGAAATGAGACTTTCGACAGAGCCTGACCGAGTATTAGGCGGTTTTTTGTTCATTTTGCTAACTTTGATTGCGAGAATGGCTGGAAGAGATGAAACCAAAGAACATTCAATGAAAGATCCCTAGAAGTCCAGAGATTCTAATAGAAAGAAAAAACCGATCGTTGATATCCAATCTTCCGAATTTTTTCATGTCTAAGTAAGTTGTTGGGATTTCTATCCCAGTAGAAACGCGATTTTTCAATAGAATGAAATTATTCACAGCTGCATGCTTGCTACCGTATGTGAAATATTCTTGTTTTACAAAAAAATTCGAATTTTCACACTACTATGAGATGCAACATCTCTCGTTTCGCACTTTCACAATAAAAAATCAAAAGTACTGCATCGTTTTCTCGACAACAGCTGAACCAATTAGTCTGAAAATCTATAGGGCTCTTATTTTTCGTTTCCAAGAATATGCTCCTGTTGATTGACCCAGAGCTTACAAAAAATTGACCAACATAAAAAGGCGTTTTTTTAAGGAATCCGTCCTGTTTAACTTGAATTTTTGGGAAAAAATAATGTTTTCCAAAACCAGAAAAGGAAGCCCATAGATTTATTGCTAGTATCAGTAGAAACAGTTTCAGCTCAAGCGGGTGTCTACTCGGAGAAAATGGTGCATTACTTTTGATCTTTTTAACTCCTTGCATCCTTTACGAGTATCTGGAAGACATTCCTACTACAGAGATTATGCGGAAAGCTTTCAATCTGAAACTAATTGAATCGGCATTCAATGAACATTGCTTTTCTGATGAGTTGAATGGAGAGTCAAATTAGCTCTCTTACACGGCGAGGCTCTTTGAGTTTTCCTAATTAAGCATCGTATTCAAGCTTTAGAGTACTCGAAAAATCGAATGGCACCGTATAATATCAGGACTAGTTCGATTATAAGCATACTATGAAACATTATTACGTAGTTGAGTCTAAATCTAGTACTCTCTTTAGAACAAAAGAACTTCAAAATCCATCCGACGGTTTCTTTCCAGGCAAACAACCTATATTTGGATGATTCTTAACTTTAAAACAGATTATTTAGTGGGATCAGATCAAAAACATGACCAACGATCATCTGACATTAAAAGTTCTCTTATGACTTATACCTCCTGCTTTTAGATGTTTGATGCTCAATAATCAAATTATTCACTAGATTCATTAGACATGAGAATTTGATTTTACTTACGTTTTTGTGGAACGCTATAATTTGTCCTAAAATAGCCTAAGCCAATAGTGATCAATATAATGAATCCCGAGAAGTATCGGAAGAGGAACGCGATCATAAAATCCATTTTCCTCTTCAAAAGAAACCAAAGAAAATTGTGTCGAAATTTTCAACTTTCATGCACTTTTAATATTGCATTTGTTTGAGCGCTACAGCATGTGCAGTGAATGACAGAACGAAAGAAACTCAGGCACTTTATTGATGGTGTGCATGACATGGATGATTGTTGAAAGAGAAAAGCGAGGAAGTGGACAACGGGTGTGGAAAAAAGGAAAAGACAAACAAAATAATGTAAGTAAAATTATGTGAAAAGAATAGAATCTCTTAGGTGACTAACTTGGAAAAAGACAAATGCTAGATCATGTCGTTTATTGTAACACCACGCGCTATATAAAGGACGCTGAGCGAGAGGGAACTTCACGAAGAAGAAAAGTCTCGTGGATGATGATGAACAACAGTCTAAAAATGAATTCCGTCGCAAACAGTGTCGCGTATTGCCACACATACCGATATTTACGACACATTGCGCAATAGTCATTTCAAAGAGAACTGCATGCAAAACATATCCACATTCTCTGACAGAATTGTTTTTTTGACAGTGAAATTGGGGGAAAATTTTACAACGGGAAGAATAGAAAAGGTAAATTCATACGACGCCAATGACATAAAATAAAAGGGAAAATCCATCGGCGTGATAAGCAAGAAAGAAGGCGCTCTATAAATAGACCACATAATGAGGTGGAACAATCGTGCCGTGAACCTTGGTCGTTCCATAACTAATAGCAAGCAATAGAAGAAAAGCAATTGAGGGTGTGGATAAACGTGTGGGAGTGATTGATGATGATATCCACATGCACACTCCCCACACCCAAACCCTCAAGAAGATTAGAAAATATGTGCTTGTGTGAGGAATGGGAACAAGCACAACTGGACAGAATGGGCAGCCAAGCAGCCATATCCTCCTATACAATAATTATCGATCAATTAAAACAAATACGTCAGATTCATGAATTAGAGACAGACGACATCCAACAACAATTGGAGTCAGTGAATCCAGAACAACAACAGTGTCGTATTTTAGAACAAAGCCTCCACGACTGTCCACAAAACACATGACTACGATCTTCACATCCTACAAATTTAAGCACACTACCTTTCATTTCTACTTCTTTCACGATTTTCTTTCAATTTTGTTGACTTTTTCCTTGACTTAAACGTAGATTTGATTCAAAAACATGCTCCCCAATCACTATTAGAGCAATAGTCAAAACGCACCATGTGTTGCTGTGGAATCACTACAACAGAGAACTTACCCTCGCCCTCATCCTCACCCTCAGCTTTACCAAACATAATCTGGCTATTTTCATGTTGGGTTTTTTATACATACGTACAAAAAGAAAACCATTGAACATATTTACTGCATACGACTTCGTTTGACTTACAATTTAAACTCATGGGTTGGCCTAACAGCATATACAATAACTAGAGAATTCACACTCAATAAATAATTCTGCTGAAGGTTTTAATATCGTTGCAGAACTCTTATTGATGTAGGATAAAAAGCTCAGTAGAATTTTGATAAAGTTCTGTTAAACAAGTTCCAGTCAAACAGTAAAGAAAATAACTAATTGTCAATTCTGCTTAATCGAGCAGATTCTAATTTCTATTGTTAAGAATTCTGCACACCCTCCATGCATGATAATTGAGGACATCTTTCTTTAACTGATACTATACGATTCTTATCGACTACTCATATTTAGATAAGGACAGATGAAAAAAAAACAAGACTTTTTTTTATCAAAAATGTAGACGACTTGCAACGAAGATACTCTTTAGAAGATAAATATTGTCAATGAAATAATCCATTCGATTCATTACCATTATTACAAGATTATTGTGAACTTTATCAGTATCTCGAGCCTTAATTACAAAACCAAAACAAGAAGGAATACTAATGACTTTTTTCTCATGTTCAAGATGGAAAAACTGTTGGTTTTGCTACAGTTTTCTGGTTTTGGTTCACATAAAAAGGTGGTCGCCTAGCTGTAATGGAAGATCCTCGCGTTGATCTTCTGATTTGTGATTGTGCACGAGAGCATGGTGTATTATGTTTAACATAGCAAACGTCTGTGAAAAATCATTGCACACAAGCTGTTCATAATCGAGGTGGGGCACTTTAACTTTTACAATAAAGTTCAAGTACCACCCCTAAACTATACACTTTTACTGTGGATAATGTTAATTTTTTTATGATTTTTTAATCTTTTAAAAAATTGATTTTAGATAATAATGAAGAATTTGATTGAAGATTTGGTTTTATTCTTTCTTATTACACTCATCATTTTCTCACCTTTCATAATATTGTTCACATTTATTCTCTTATCCTATTTCTGGTCTTTACCACTGGCATTACTCATTACTTTGATGTATGGTAGTTGGATGTATATTGATCGCTATACCCCTGTTCGAGGAGGGCGATGGTCGGATCGTTTACGTCAATTATCTATTTGGTCAATAGCTTCTAATTATTTTCCAGTAAAATTAATCAAAACTGAAGATCTTGATCCAAAGCGAAATTATATCTTTGGTTATCATCCACATGGTACAGCAACTGTCGGTGCTGGGATCAATTTCCTAACAGAAGCAACACATTTTTCAACTCTATTTCCTGGCATTCGTCCTCATTTGATGGGTCTTCATACCAATTTTTTCTATCCATTTTTACGTGACTTATTTCTTAGTTTGGGTAAGAATAACATTATAAATCTATCATCGAATGTTTTGTTATTCTAGGTGAATGTTCTGTCTCACGAGAGAGTTGTCAATATTTCTTAAATGGTTCATCTGGTCAAGGGGATGCTGTTGTTATTGTGACTGGGGGTATGAAAGAATTGTATTTAACAGAATATCAAAGGATGATATTCTATTTAAAAAAGAGGAAAGGTTTTATACGATTAGCATTAGAAAATGGGTTAGTGAATATGTAATTAGAATGAATAGAAAAGAAGATGTTTTGTTTTTCAGTGCATCATTAGTACCGGTTATAACATTTGGAGAAAATGAACATTATCGACAATATAAGAATTGGATTTCAAATCGATGGATTTGGGGACGATCAATCGTTGGTTATTTACCTCTTCGTCATGCTGTAACGACCGTTGGTAAGATAAAACTTTCTTTCCCATTGGAATAGATGGAAAAAAATTATTTTATTCTATTAGTTGGTACACCGATTCATGTCAATCAAATCATTGATCCATCTCAAACAGATATCGATCAACTTCATGATCAATATCTTCAAGCAGTAGAACAGCTGTATAATACAAACAAAGCGAACTATGGTTTTGAAAATGTGAAATTAGAGATCATTTAGATAGCATCTGAACAACGAAGCTTATTTCTCTTGCTAATCTTAAAGACCAACATCAATCAATCAAACATTGAGTAACTGACACATGAAAGAAGGAGAACATATCTATTAAGCTTATATATCGATGATATAATATATATTTCAAGCAGAAAATAAAACGAAATCGAGTTATTCGACTATTCCTCGCCGTTTCTTATTCTATCAGCAAGTTATTTATACTTATAACAATTTTATAAGACATATATCGGTAATAATATTTCATTGATATTTATTGTACAGAACAGAGATGGACGAGCTGCGGTGTGAAACCGCACCGCCCTGCCCCGCCTCACTGACGAGACAGTGCAAAAACTCGACGGACCGGCGGCGGGTGTGGATGTGGGTGGGGTATGTTTAAAAGCAAACTACGACGCGTTTCGACCTTGCTTAAGGATCTCATCAGGTAGTTTCGAGTTCGTAAATATTCAAATGATCAAGGATCACAAATAATTTACTTGGTCTACGAATTTCAAAGGATAGATTTCAGCAGATATGGATTGTTTATAGTAGATATGGTTAATAATAAGTGGTTACAATCCAGGAGACTAGGACCGATTTGCACCTTGTTTAATGGTCTCGTCAGGTATTTCATATCTTTGTGACTATCCAAGCAATCCGAAGATCTCTGATAAGTTACGCGATCTGCACATATATCTAGGTATTATGAAAAGAAGTAGGTCGAGTAATCGTTACTAATGCAGTGGAAGGATTGTAGAGATATTCCAAAGTAACTGGATATTATTTATTGATAGCGGTTAACTATAGAGAAAGTCTCAGTATTTTGCTGTAATTGGTGTGATTTTATGCATGTGAATATCAAGAGATCATTCATCCTAGTTGAAGACGCTGAATCGTTTTATTTCTGTTCAAAGTTTTATACATAGAAGCACAGGTAGGCAGATAACATTATGGAATAACTGATGTTTATTGTTTCACAAGTTTTGATGCGATGAAATAATGAAAGCTGATTGTAGCCTGTTTAAGTTGCATTGGATCAGTGGGTTCATGCTGTTGTTTCGTTTGCTGGGCGTTTCAGATCGACACACGATACAGACAGAATCATAGACTGGGCCCTAGCGTCGTGCTGGGTCACCACCAAGCAGACAGATCATGTTTTATTTGGGTTTGCCGTGTATAATAAAGAATGTTTTGATAATATAACGTTGTATTATTGACCGATCTTCAGGTACTAACATAATGCGCAAGAAGCATGAAGCTATAATTGGAAGCAGGTTACATTCACTTACTGACGGTAATTATTGTGATTTTGTACAAATCCAATGGCGAGTAAAGCGGCTGGTCGAGGGTGTAGGTGTGGGTGTGAGCCGCTCTTGCGCTCAAATACCAACACCCAAACCCACCCATCGAATTGTTCGTGTCCGTTCTCTCCATTCATTTGTTGTAGATAGAAGCAACGTTCTCTGATTGCCGAGAGACATGAAAAATACTGTTGCAATCGTCGTATCTGGCATCGGCAACGAGTACAGATGAATATATATATAGAGAAACATTCTCTTACTGGAAAACAATTAGAAACAACTTTGAATTATGGGGTGTGGGTGTAGGTGTGGCTAGGGCGGTGGGGGTGGTAAAGTCGCAGATATATCCACACCCACACCATAAGGATATATCTGTGACGTTACCACCAGGGTTGCCAAACTCAAATTTCTAAAACCAGGAGTTTCTGCCGAAAAAACCAGGAGTTGACCAGGAGATTTTTTTTAAATCAGGAGAAGAAACAGAAGATATTTATCGAAATCATGAAGCTATTTGACTGTCTTTATTCGAAGAAAAGGAGAACTTTCGTTCACGAAACTGATTGATATTTTCTGCTGCTGAGCTATTGACGGGCACATTGTTGTCTAAATGTTGCGTAAGAAAAAACTAAGATAGTCAGATGTATTCTATATTACTAATCATTTCACAGTCGTTTGAATTTTGTTTCAGTGAAACAGAATCAGGACTTTTCAGAGGTAGTAAAAGCTGTGATACAAGATTTCCCTGTAATGAATTTGATGCTTCACCGATTTTTATCTATTTCCGTATAAAAAATTCGATAAATGTCGAAAGAAGTCTTTTTTATCTATAGCATATAAGTTCTTACCATTGAATTATTCTACAAAAGTAATAATCTTAGTTTAGATATATCAATGAAAACAAACTTTTTTATTAGTCGCTTCATTCATCACATAGTGTGATGCTTCTCTTTTGTGTTTTTTTTCTTTTCTCTTTTCTTGATTTGTCTCACGTTAGTGATTCAAAATGTCATTAACCTCCAAAATGAAACAGAATTGCAAAAACCAGGAGAAACCAGGAGAAAACCTTAAAAAACAGCTCCTGGCACCAGGAGATTTTTTAACCAGGAGAAAAGCCTAAAAACCAGGATTCTCCTGGCTAAATCAGGAGGTTTGGCAACCCTGGTTACCACTCCCATCTCCATAGCCACACCCACACTCTCACACTCACCCATACCTTAAATGCTTATCTTTTCATGCCAAATCTCATACATAAACTAAAATTAGATCTTAAAATTTGAGAAAAAATGATTTGCTAGAATGATCAATTATTTTATTCATCATGCATTTATTCAATAATAGTGTTTTTTTAAAGACATCTTAGTAGAATCTCTGTTAGTAGTGACGTGATTTCTTTTGTTGTTTTACCCCATTACGTAAGTCTTCTGGATGATCTAAAATAGATACATACATAAATATTTGAACTTTTTATTTTCATATCTGTAGATGAAAATATGAAGGCCTGAATGAGCAGGATATTATTCACTTACGACGTTTTTTAGCTTCAACGAAATTGTTCAATTTTTTTGTAAGACATTCGTTATCTCTAGATGAAAGAAAGCATATACTAATAAAATACTCAATAATTATCTAATAATATATTTTGGAAACCTCTTCAGAGCCTTCAATTGAGAACGTTCATCTGCTATAAACTCATTGTCTTTCTTTTTATTTGCAAGCGATCTAGAAAAAGAATAGTTATAAAGATACTTGACGGTTTCAAAACTTACTCTTTCAATTCACTTTCTTTTCTCTTCATTTGTTCGATTTGTTTGCGTTGTTCGGTGACTTTCAGTTCGATCTTTTTCTTTTCTCTACAAAACATAACATTTAAAAAAATCTTGTTTTCATTCATCTCAATGAGTTTACCCTTGTAAACGAGCAGCAACATCATCAGCATCTCTTGCGTTGTCTTTCATTTGACTATAAATTTAAAAAATCGATACAAGAACGGATAACATTTAAACCCTTATCGATTTGCCTCAACATTTTAGTGTAATTCAATGTTTCATACAAAAAATATTAAAAAATGTATTTTTTGTTTAAAAGTTTAATTTCGTTTCTGAGAGATATAGTAGAGTAGTAATAGTTTCTTACTGAGCATGCGATTCGAGAAGTTTAATTTGTTCTAAGATAGTTGCTGTTCGAATTTTGAAACGGAATTTAATTTGATCCTCATTTTGCCATATAAATCCATCCGATTTCAAACAATTGACTTGGTAAAATCTAGATTATTATTCAATGACAAGAAAACAATTCTAAATGATAATGTTCTCTTACGATTCCCAGCCACTTCGCAAGCCTGGTTGAAATGAATGTGTTCGTTCCATAGAATACTTACGAGATGCATCGCCACTAGAATGAAGTAATTCGATAATAAATGTATATTCAATCGGTTGCGGTATTCCACTGTCCAACTTTAAAAAGATTGATAGTACATGTTGATGTTTATAGTTAAAATTATTCTAAATGACATAAAACGGTTAGCTTATATGATACATGTCGGAAAAAATAAGTAAAGAAAACTCACTGGATATATAATTAATGACCAAGTTTGATCATAATCCAAATTATATTTTTGAAGAACAGATTTACCAGAACTACTATTCCTTTTCGTAAAATTATAAAAGACAAATTCAGCTGTTTGCCATGGAAGTACCAAAAAACTGTATAAACAAATGCGGCTATAAAATCACATATGATAAAATGTGTCATATATACTTAGCGAGAATGTTTTCTGTGATAATACTGTCATTGCAAATCGAAAAAGATGGAAGTGCCGTAAATTTACTCAAGAGTTCTTTTTTGACATCGATAAGTTCAGATTTGCTTTTTGATTTGATCTCGTTTTCTGCTATAGTGATCATTTCATTATGCTGGTTGATTTGACCAATAAAGATCTTTCTTTTGTCTGATGAAAAATAATTAATTATTTAAAACAAATTTTATTGCTATTCAAACAGTAACAAAACTATGATGCGTAATTATTACGATCTATTCCACGAACTATACAAGTTTATCGATGGAAAACGGCTTCCTTGAGTATATATTACTTCTAGTTTTCTTTTTGAATACTCATAAATTTACTGCGATATACTATATCAATGTTTAGATTTATTAAGTAATTATAACTGATCTATTTGACTATCTAGAATTTGATAGATCTTTCTTTCTCGATTGATGCAAGATGTCAATAAGATATAATTAACCTTCAAACTTTTGTAGTTGTTCATCAATTTCTTCATCAATCTTCACTTGTATTGCCGTAACCATATCGCTAAGTTTAGCAAGAAGCTGCGCCTTACGTTGATGAATTCCATCAATAGACTTTTGCTAAATTAATATAGAAATGTAAAGTAAGAACTAGGCAACTGAAAGACTCTATGTTCCTACAGTTTTCCTTAGATCGTTTTGACCTTTGTCTAAAGCCTGGCGTGCACGATCAATATGTGATTGAACTTCGCTAACTATTCTATTATTGGCGTCTTCCAATGAACAACAATCGTGTTGAACATGCTGAAATCATGAATAAATAGTAAGATTTGTTAAAAATACCATCATTGTTATTTTACTTACTTTTCCATGAAATATGCTTAATAAACAATGAGCACATATTGGTACAGAACATGTCAGACAAAAAATCGAAATTTCTACTCGCTCATGTTCAGGACATCTAAAAGTATACTTAACAAATCAATTTAAGTGCAATAGATAAATATTACATGACTGACTTATTGGTTGTTGCAAGTTTCATTTGATCATCAACCCATTTCAAATGGTCTTGAAGCCAGCAAACTCTAGTAAAATCATCTCGGTGTACGGGAACTCTAAATTTAAACTTCATTATTAATAAGTGTATTTTCCTATAGCAGAATTTTATAGCTCAAACATCCATACTGAGAACATATGTGCATGTCAAGTCAGATCAAGGATGAATAAAAGTATTCTTCGGCACTTTAAAGTGTCACTAACATTGTTTTAGTTTTCAATCTTTTATACAGGAAAAGTTCGTTAGGACTGATATGTTTTCAAATTGTTTCTCTGAAACTAGAATTTCAGTCGAAATTCACCACTTGTAACTCATTTCATCGCCCATTTTAAATACGAGACAACTTAATGGGTGTGTACATAGAGAAGAATGATACAAACACCCTTGGAATTTTAGTAATTATCAAAAATTCCCACAACTCTTTTAGCCATAGCAAATGCGTCATCAGATGCATGTATATTGATCCCTAAATGTCTGTAAATCAAGGGTGAAATGCGTATCATGTTATAAAACAGTCTCTATGATTAAGTAGAAAATATGAAAATCTGCTGATAAAATTAAATTATTAAAGGTCGATGGTAGAGAACTCACCGACAGTGTGGACATTTTTTGTCGTTTTCGGAATTCTCGAATATTCGCTGAAAATAATAACAATATCATTGAAACTATTCGATTAAATTATTAAAACTAACATACATTCACACAGGAGACACAGATGAATTTTGAACAAAATCGACACATTAAACTCTCTGTTGGTGATTCTAAACAAACCATGCACTCGAATGTTTGATCATAATTATCCGATGCCATTCCCCTTAGTTAATTATAACGGAGTCTCGAAAAATGATACGACTAATACAAGTCAATTTATCAAGTAGACTTGTGCTGTTGTTTTGCAATAATATTTTATGAAATGGTGAGTCAGAAACGTCGAATAGGAATGCAATTCTTGGTGATACCACAATGGAGCTTCTGACAGTCAGGCTTTTTGTATATTATATAAGAAAGAAAAAGAATGAATATTATATCACTTTGTGACGCTCAAAATAAATGTACAGAAGCATACGACATCTTCATATGGCATTGATAAGTCCCGTTTATCTTCTCTACCTGTATGTCAATCAACTTCAGAAAAATGAATGCGTCTCTAAAATTTTATCTTGAAGGTGAGGGTGTTTTTTAAAGGATACTATGACGCATTTCGACCTTTGTGAAAAGATTCCTCAGATGACTTTAGTTCCGTAAGTATTCAAATGATCTATATAAAATATTAAATCTATTACACAATATGAGTAATCTCGTCAAGGATGACAGGGTATTCTTTTCACCAACACACACCCCACACCCAAAAGTTAACCTTAAATAGTAGTTTCTCTTCTCATTATTATGTAATTCTGTTAAACTCGTGTATTTTTCTGATAGCAACAATAAATTGTCGCCCAAATCATTTTTTTAAATTCAAAAATGAAATTAAAATTAAACTAACTGTAAATTGACACCTCTAATTAGGAAATATTTACAATATGAAATAAGATATAACATGTACTAAACATATGGTCAGTAGCAACGTGATGATTTAGTTTCTAGGATGTTGAATAAATTTGCAAGGAGCTAACCGTTTCTTACGTTTGATTCTTGCACAATGGTGTGGAGAGAAAATAAACAGAAGAAAACTTAATCAATAATTTTACTTTCATCATAAGTTTATATATAAAACAACGCTGGGTATTTTGGTTGAAAAAAAACACAGCGTAGAGAGAAGAACAGAACATGATGGTCGAATTGAATTCGAAAAAAAGAAGTATTTGTTTCATGATCGAATTTCTGACAAAATGGTGTGCATTCAGACATCGATGATTCATACTTTTACCAACTGATTCGAACGTCACTTATGCATTTCATCTATAGCGTTTCCCAACAGCTTCCATTCTACGCTTAAGGTACCGAAAAATTCTAAATTTAATTTGAAATCGAATGACTTAGTTCTCTTTCTCAGAGATGTTTGTAAACTTTACTTTCAGACAGAAAATTTTTAATTTGTGAAGTCCTCTTTAGTTTTCACTATCGTGTGGCTAATCCAAAAAAGAATATTCAAGCTATGGTAAAATTGTAGATAATTTATAACAATGTATTCTCATCAGTTAGATTTCAATATTCATTTATTAAAACTAATTCAATTATCTTGATCAATTTTTATTTCAGATTTTTATTACAAAAAAACAGAAACTGGATTGATCAGTATATCCTATTATAAAGATGATCGTGACGTTGATGATGAAGTTGCACCCCAATACATTTTAGTGTAGTGTTGATCTACAAGTATCGTTTATTATTTAAATTCGTACCGTCATAGTAGCTTTATCAGCTCGACAAAAAGAATTATTTAAATGATATTAAAAATATACTGAATCTATTGAGTATATCAATAGACATGGGACACATTTGCTCAAACTGGACCGAAATCCTGTCGATCGAATATTTACAAAGTACAGCACAAAGCGTTATAGATTATCACGAAGCCAATCTTAATTTGTATTAAGTGTATTTAGAAAATATACCAAGTCAGAAAAGTGTGTGTGCGTGTGGGTGTTACTCGTCTTCTCATAATCACACCCACACCCCACACCCGTGGAACTGTTTTTTCTCTTTGTTACTCTAAGA
>OENM01001122.1:4896-18349 GCA_900239745.1 Rotaria magnacalcarata | reverse complement strand
CTGCTCGAAAATCTCAATATGCACAAGGCATAGTGTGGGTGCTCGGAAAAGGGAGTTAAACCAGCCTCAAGCAAAATATCTAAAGAAACAAGTCGTGTTCGAATCGATTCGATTGAAAAATTGTATTTATTACTAGATATTAAATTTTGCTAGGTCAGTTGTTCATTCCTTGAATTTTATACTTGGAAAGGGTGTGTATCATGAAAAAGAAAGCCACGACTAGTTTCGACCTTTTTCAAGGGTCATCTTCAGGTAGCTTTAGCTCTGCATTGTCTTAAACTGAAAAAGACAACTTGAAATGAAATCTTATTATGAAAGAAATCTTCCAAGATTCTCCAGACAGTTTAAGTTCAGAGCAAGCAGAGAAGTTTTTTTTTCAACTGGGTGTGCATCATGAAAAGGGTGTGGGTGTGTAATAGCTACCAAGATGCGTTTCATCCCTGCTAAAGGATTCATCAGTTGGCTTGATCTGCTTAAGTTTAAATAAAAATTTTTTTACAAAAATTTAAAGAAAAACTAAATCGATAGATATAATTCGTTGTTATAAACAAAATCCTATAGAAAATAAGACCTATTTATAATAGAAGGGTGTGTATTATTTTTAGAGAAATTTTAACCACAATCTAGATTTCGACCTTTCTCAAGGGTCATCATCAGGTAGTTGAAGCACTGCATAAAATAGTAAATTAAAAGGAAAAATTTCAGAGAAATAATTCCTTCTACTTTTAATATCAAAGCAAAGCAGAGATTTCTTTAATATAATATGGTGTGTATTATTTTTAAAGAAATTTTAACCACAATCTAGATTTCGACCTTTCTCAAGAAACGTTAGATTTTTTTTGGTATGTTTATTTTTTTATTTAAAGTTCTCTTCAAAATTCTAGAAATTATTTTGAGCGGTAAGTGTTCTGGGTTGTTTTACTTGCGATGATTGTCGTGGGGTGATCGATATTTTTCAATTTTCTGTATGGAATATTTGTTTTTGCGAAACGATTTTCAGGTACGGGTTGTAGTTTTCGTAATTATTGATGGTTTAGTGGTCAATCTCGTCGCAGGTAATCACTCCTTTGAGAAGGTGTCTGGTGATCGTGGTGATGTTGGAATTCTCAAATATTCGTTGAGACAAGTTTGATCCCAATTGCCGTTACGCTCGGCTTGTCGTTGTCTTTCAATATCATAGCGTTCAAGCATATCTATTTGTTGTAGTTGTTGCTGATCATCATGGTTCGGTTCGTCTACTGGAGTATTGTGGTTTTCTTCATAATCCAATATTCGTTGTTGGTCCCAATTATGAAATCTGTTGAATTCCTCTTGGTTTTCTTCATCGATTGCTTGCATATATCGAATTTGTTGTGATTGTTCACGCTCATCTTGAATCAGTAATAGTTGTCCCAGTGCTGCGAATCCTTCCAATTCCATTATTTCTATTTGATCACGACGTTGTTGTGTAGTCATGATTTCCCACTCGTACGCTTCTAGTAGATTCTCTTGGTCATCCTCACCACTGTAGTAGTCATAATCACCTGGAATTGCTATGCGGGGATGGTAAATCGTTGGTTGTCTGTTTGGATCTTGTTCTTGCTGTTCAAGTCGTTGTAACCATCTCTGATACCGTTCATGTCTTCTTTGTTGGCTTCGGCCGCGCGGATATAGTCTACGCTGTTGTTCTCGTAATTGGTATCCCTGTGTTTCTTGTTGGTGTCGTCGTTGTCGTTGTGCTTGTTCAATTGCTCGGTGTTCTCGTCGACGTTGAGCTCGTCTTTGTCGACGTCTTCGACGGCCTTCTCGTCTGCGCCGTAAGATTTCATCTTGCTGATCTGTGGTGTTGGTTTGTATCTGACTTGGAATCATGTTTCCCGTATTCATTGGTATGATTGATGATTGACTTGAGCTGACTATTCTCGCATATAATATTTGATCAATTTGTGTTTCATTTTGATCATTATTGAGCGATGGTTCAGATGGCATATTTCCAGGTTGAGTACTGTTGGTTTCCATTGTAAAGTAAAAGTATTTCAATCTTCGAAAAGTTTCAAAAAATACGAAAATTTGATTTGAAATGAGAAGAAATGACTTAAAATCAACGCTTCTAAGTTTATTCTATTGTGCAAGAATGTTATTCAGTTAGAGTTGAGATGAATTTATAAGTTAAATCTAGAATTATAAAGAAAAGAACGTTGTTTTTTATTTAGAAATGAGTATTCACTATTAAAACGAAAACGAAAAATATTGAAAAATTGTTTTCAGAATTTTCTTACGAACATCAATACTAGTGGTAGCTATGTATCAGAATTATTTCAAAATATATAGATTGTTTCAAGTTAGTTTGTTAAATTAAATAGTCTTCAATACTTTATATTAATAGTCTTCGTCTTGAGTTACGTATTTGTTGTTGATCAATCAATCACTTGATATAACATCTCGTCACAGTGATTTGGATGGTTTCTTCTTCACGAGTAGTTGACATAGATTTTTATTACTTTTTTTACCAAATCGTAGACGAATATTGGGTGTGGGTGTGGGTGGGTGTGGGTATATTCATTATCCACACTCACACCCGCACACCCTCAAGAAGAAGGTACACCACGAGATCGACAACATATAATTTTCGCTGACATAGAGTTACAAAATGGTTGTACACTTGAACACTATTATGTTCGAAGCTAATCGACACTTCATCTTATGCCTCATCTTTGTAGTGAAATATCAATTTTTGTTAAGACCCTTGCAGGCAAAACAATTACTCTCATAGTTGGAAGCGATCACACCATTGAACATGTCAAATATGATATCCAAGAAAAAGAAGGCATTCCATCAGATCAACAATGTTTGATTTTCGCTGGTGAAGTGTTGGGTGATGATTGTACACTTAGGTACTATGATGTTCAAAACGCGTCGACATTCTATTTTATCCCTTGTCTTTATTATAGTCAATAAATATTTAAAAAAATTTGTTATAAGGTTTATTATATTTTTTCATTGTATGGGATCACACGATATTGACTTCAACGAAATTAAAATTAATATTCTAGTAATTAAGAATCTAAATTTTACTTTACGCTCAAAAAATTCTCTAATGAAAATATTCTTCAAGTCATAATATCATAATAAGAAACATTGTTGTAGTTGAAAGAAAATTTTTTATCGGAAATTGAAGGCTTTCAACTGTTAACTAGTGACATCAAACAATTTTTTTATGAGTCGTTATTTACTTATCCCAATCCGATGCATTTCGTTAGATGTTCAGTTTTTTTCCATCTGTTGTGTATGAGGTGCTATAAAAAGCTTAGCGTGAAATAATCTGTCATCATTTCTTTTACTGGTCAAGAATGAAAGTGAATATTTTACAGATTATTATGTGGTACTTTTTTACTGTGAGTATATATAATAGTAATCATGTTACAATTTTTAAAATCTCTTTTGCTTGTTCATTTTAAAGAAAAAGCGACTTGGCATGATTTACAAAACAGGTCGCCGTCAATCTCTTCATTACCGCCGACGTCGCAGATTTGAGAAAATATCATCAATGAAAATAAAATATTTTTTAAGTAAACTTGTATTTTCTTTTCAGAATGAATTTGTTTATAGAATAATTATAGATTTAAACGATCCATTGTGTGCTATTAATTGGCCTTTTAAAGATAAAATTGACGAATCTCAAGAGTTGGATGATAATGAACAAAAATGTCATGATACAGCAAACTTAAGAGCAAAGAAGGAGAATATGATTGATATTTTACCGCCACCTGGTAAGGAAAATCAAAAAATCACTATTTTCTTTCTACGCCATTTTTTTCTAGCTTTACCAACAATTACACCGAGTGCCAGCCTTGACTATGGTATTAACATCAATGAATGCATAAAAATCATACTAATCTATTTTTAAATAATTTTTTTTACTTAGAAATTCAATTGGAAAAACTGTGCAATAATAAAGGAAAAGCTTCACCCATTTGTATTATTGATGATCTCGTACAACAGCCGATATTACCAATCAACGAAAGTACCAAAAGTAATTCTTTTTTTTAAATCGATCATGATTTATATTTTTACATTTAAAAGATGATATTATTCGAGTTTTTTTACCACGTCCACTTGCTGGTCTATTAAATAGTCAACAAGGTCATTATACTGAAATCAGAGATTGTTTTGGTGATTCAATAGATTTATTCGTTGTATGTATGCATGATAGAATAAAATGAAATTTCTTCATATTGAATATTCTAGTTTGGTCGTTTACCGGAGAATGTTAAACTAGAAGTTGCAATGCTATCGGTATTGTCCGAAAAACATGATGATGGTGTATTTAAATTATTAGATGTTGATTCAGGAAAAGATGTTCATAAATTATTATTTGGCCAAGATGTTATTGAAAAATGTGATACTGATATTTATAGAATTAAGTAAGAATTACTAATTTCAGAATGTATTCATTTATTTTAGTTGGCCATTTTAGATTCGATAATTTGTGTGTTCGAATGCAAAAGAATGGTAAAAAGTATAAGTTAATATGGTATCGATCAGGTATTTATATCCATCTTCTAATAAATAATTCATTTTTGTATTCAATAGGCGAAAAAAGATTTGTTAAAGCACGAAGTGCAACTATATTCGAAAATAGATATTATCTTGAAAAAGCACAACTTGCTATTCGTTTTCTTTCGAATGATACAGTTTTACCGATTAAAATCAAGGGTACTTTTCAGAACCAATTTACCTTTTTTTCAAATCCAATCGAACCAGGTAATTCTATATGAGTAGATTGTGCTGGCATTGGATGTAGGTGTGGATGAAGAAGAATTCTAACACACCCACACCCTTGATTTATCGGTAATTGCACGAGCTAAGGCCATGATTTTTTATCCTTCTTAGCTGACTATATGATAAATCTGTGGTGAAAATTTCAGCTCTTAAACATGTACCATTGGTGAGAAAATAGTATTTTACTCGAAAAATGCCCCAACAGATTAAATTCAATCTACTAAAGTCGATTTAAAAGAAAATTCAAATTGTTTTTTTCTATTCGACAGACTAAAGCAGCAGTAGTCGTTTGATAACAAAATATTTTCTAAGGGTCTTATGGGTCAAATAAACAATAAAATTAAGACGGCGAGGGTTTTGATGAGAGTGTCATCCGCACATGTACGCTTTTATTCTAGGCTTGCATATGTGTTGATAAATTTCTATATATGCTCATTAGATTCTCCTTTTCAAGAGCTTTCGATTGATATATAATAGCTATATACTAATTATTACTTCATGATTATTTTTGTCAAAATACTTCTAAGATTATTTATTTTACGATGTCAAGAAATCTCGAAAAATGTGCATTTTTAATAGAAACACGATTTTTTTCTGAAATGGAGGAGCTGACAGTTGGGAAAATACTTGATTTATACACCATCAATGAAGCTCTATCCACTGGACAATTCAAACGTTCTTCAAAATCACTTTTATTTTTCCCACACAACCGTACAATGCCAGCGCAATTCACTCACATATTTAATTTCGATTAATTAACAGAGTTCTATTTTAGTACCGAATTTTATTGAACGATCTTTAGCTAGACTTCGTACGGTAAATATTACGAACGAAATTCCTAATGGGCATATTGAATTTAATGAAAATAATGAATGCATAATGAAGTTTGAGATTCAAGTTTGTATTTTAAAAGAACTATTATTTAGTATTAATGACTTTTATATAGATTCCTGAGGAGTTTAACTATAAACTTAGTTTGGGTTGTAAACGACTCGAAATTTCCTTAATTAACAATGGCAAATGTAGCAGTATTTATCGTATTATTACTGATTATGGTCCTCTAAATCCAACGCGTGAAATTATCACCTCTACATATTTTTCGTAAGCTTTATATGACTGTTCTTATAATGAAAACTCCATAGTGAATTCCTTTTAGATTCAAATTTACCGTTCATAAACAATCATTTGCTGATTTACATTCAAATTCCGATGTTTATGAAGCATGGTATTCATTATTGCCTGAATCAAAAAATAAAGAAATCGGTAAACATTTTTTAAACATAAAATATCGTTTTCTTAATTTTTTAAATTAGTTATTTGTGATCCACTTGATGATAGCGATATTCATAAAATTATGAAGGGATTTGGTCTCAACCGTTTTTTCGTCCAATTTCGTATAATGCATATTGAAAAAACTGATGATGATCCAATACAGGCAATTACTCTCGATGCTTCAACATGTCGTAGTCATGAGTTTATCGATGGTAAGTGAGATGTTCTACCATAAAAGCGAATACCTAATATTGGGTTATTTTAGTGACTGAAAATGTAAGCGTTGTTAGGCAATGTCAGAATCAAAATTGACAATCGGACAAAAAGGTAAGTTTAAAAGAAACATTTCATGGATAAAATATCATTTTTTAGTTTTAGTTGGTGCTGTTGAATGAACTTCCTGATTATTCCCTTGGAGAGATAATATTTAATAAATATGAATATTTTTTTAGTTTTGTTTTATATGGGTTGAGCAAAAGATACAAAGTATTTTATTTTTTCGATCTGATTGTATTGACAAATGAATTTTATCCGGTTTTGAAATCTCTTTTTTTTTTATTGAATTTTAATAAAAATATCTTCAGCATCCATAAATTCAAAAATGTTTTCGTGTGCAAATAGAAGTGCGACTATCTTCTCAGTAAAGAAAAGAAAAAAACATCTGCAGAATCGAATATTAAAGTCTATTTTTTTAATAAAATATGTTCTCTGCAGAAAACTTTGGCACAGATCGAGTTTCACGATTTCCGACCCTATTTGAAAATTTAGACAACGAATTAATATTAATACTACTTATTTTTTAATATTTACATTGTCGCGGTATCATTTACGAATTTGATCAACTTAGTACTCATTTTCAGTTCTTATTAAACTCCTATAATTTTTATCATTTAAATTTTAATCTTATCCAAAATCCACCACTAAATCATTAACATTATCGAATCATAATTTTTCATTTACAAATATTGAACAATGTTTTCTAAAACATCCATTTGAATTATTTTATCCTAAACTTCAATCATTATCGTTACTCAATTGTGATGATAATCGATTACGATCTCTAATTTTATTATAATCAAATTTTAAACGATTAAAATATTAATCAATAGCTTATGAATTCTACAAACCCTTGTCTGATAGTATAGTCGAACAAATTCGTCATCCAATGTTATTCGAAATTAAAATATTTTTCTTAGATTAAGCCTCCCCCCCCCTTCAAAAATCGATCTCCATAATGGAACATGGTATAATGCTGAAATTTTGTACGAATGTTCGTGTTAATCACTGGATCGACACTCAATCTCATGCATATTTTTGATAACAGTCAATAAATAAAAAAAGCTTTGTTCTTAAAAAGTTTATAGCATATTTTTTTTNTTTTTTTTATTATTTCAAAAATAACGAATGTCATATTACATAATAAATTTACTTTATTTAAATGGTATGATCAGATGTTATTGACTTCAAGAAGAATTTTAATAATTATGAATGTGAAGTTGACATTATACTCGATAGTTTTATTATTTTCTTCAGTTAAAATATTCGTCAAGTCATATACTGTTACAAAAACTACTGTATTGGTTAAAGAAAAATTTCTTATTGGAAATTGATGTCTTTCAACTGATAATTAGCGACATCAAATCATTTTTTATGAGTCGTTATTTACTCCTCGCCAATCCGATACATTTTTATAAGATCTAGCACTTTTTTCCGTATGTACAACTAGTCTGTTGACAAACGGGATGAATCATCGATTCATCATCACTTTTCAAACATACTAATGCACTTAGAACACTAATCTATTAACACTTTTCCCAGGGCTCCCCTTAACACCAATTGATCTCGGATGGGAGCTGGTTATTACTACGTAGTCAGACTTTCCGGCCCAAGTTTTGTTTTCGAGAAAATAGTCTTTAAAGTAGGCCAATAGAAAACGAGGAAGTTTTAACCAATAAGAATTTGGATTGATGATCTTATTTCGATATTTGAACACTTTTCTCGAAAAAATTAAAAGCGTAGTTCGATATCGAAAAATTTTTTCTATCAACTGGTTTTAATTAAAAGTTCGGCCTCATATAAAATTTCAGACAATGCATTTGATATTGATTTGCTTATAACACTATTTTTTTCTGCTCAGTCGACGTACTAAACGACTATAAAAAAAAAGCTTACATTAGTGCTGAAGAATGTTTCATCATTCTTTTTTACT
Organism: Rotaria magnacalcarata; assembly: GCA_900239745.1. NCBI lineage: Eukaryota > Metazoa > Rotifera > Eurotatoria > Philodinida > Philodinidae > Rotaria > Rotaria magnacalcarata. The sequence continues at coordinate 10,107 of OENM01001122.1, read as the reverse complement.
AGTCAATAGTAAACATGTAAGTACTGTTTTATATGTAATTCATTGTTCTATTTTATACATTATATTTTAGGAAGCAAAACTCTGACACTACCTGTGAGTGTATATATGATAGTAAGTATTGTATAATTTAAAAAACTGTTTATTTATTGTATAGTCAATACGCTATGGTATGATGCACAACAGCCACCGCCACTGATACCATCACCTTCTCCGGACAATAGCGATAGCGACATTAATGAATCAGGTAAATTTATAATTTATACCGAATTTACTTACTTGTATTCTATTGTAGGTTTACGCGATCCATCGGTTATGGCTTCAAGTTTAGTTCCTTGGTCTATGCAAAACATTTTATCATCGACTGATGATGAACAACAAGATTATGGTGCAATGAGTGTGGAATCATATTTGCGGAATTTCACGGATACTTCATTACCGCTTGGTAAGGAAAATAAAAATCATACTAATCTTCGTTTAAATATTTTTTAATAGAAACTCAAATACAAAGCTTGGATACTAATGGAGGACCAATTTCACCAGTTCCTATTATTGGTAATCCTGCAGAACAGCATTTTTTTTTCTTAGATCGATCATAATTGATATCTTTGCATTTACTAGATAATGCTATTACAGTCGTTTTACCAACTCCGCTTATCGGTCTAGCTACTCAAAAACCGAACCGTCCTACTTATTTAACAGATTGTTTTGGTAGTAAAACAATAGTTGTACATATCGTATGTAGATATTATAAAATAAAATAGAATTTCTTCATATTGACTATTCTAGTATGGTCATTTACCAGAAGATGTTAAAATAGAAATGGCTATGGTATCAACATGTTTAAAGAAATATTATTTCAGTTTATTTAAAATTAAAGCTAATGACTCTAAAATATATAAATATAAATTGTTACTTGATAAAGAGGCTATTCAAAAAATTGGTACTAATATCTATAAAATCACGTAAGAATTATCAATTTTATGATGTATTCGTTTCTTCTATTATCAGTTTTAGGTTAAATAGTTTGTGTATTTCTAAAACAAAACAAGATTCCAGAGAAATTAACAGCGCCGCGGGTAAAAAGTATAAATTAATAAGTTATCCAGAATGTGTGTAGATCGAAGTTGAATTTTCTTTTTATAACTAATCATGAATGCTTATATTTACTAGGTACAGAAAAATTTGTTAGAGCAAAAGGTCCACGGATATTCACACACAGATATAATCTTGAAAAAATACAACTTGCCATTCATTTCCTCTCCAATAATAAACCTTTACCAATTAGATGCAACGGTGTTCTTGAAAATCAATTTATCTTTTTTACAAATACGATACAAAAAAGTAATTCTATACTTTGATGAGTATGTAATTTAGATAACTCAAAAGTTTAATTTTCGAAGAGAACTTCAATCAACAGGCTACGGGCACAGTTAGTAAGATAAGTATTACACATACAAAGTTCAATGGGCCAATTGAATTCGATCATAATAATATGTGCTTGATGGAATTCGAAATCCAAGTTTGTTGTTTAAACAAGTATCATTTATTGTTAATGACTTTTATATAGATTCCCGAAGAGTTTCATGATTCACTTAGTTATAAGTGCAAATGGCTGAAAATGTACTTAATGAACAAGGGAACATGTAGCAGTATTTATCATATTAACACTACTCAAGGTTGTCACAATGCGATACAAATGTGTATCAAATCCACAAAGTTTTCGTGAGCTTTATATGTCTCTTTTTGTAATGAAAATGGCGTAGTCAATTCCTTTTAGATTAAAGTTTATCGTTCATAAACAAACATTGGATGACTTGAGACAAAATCCTGATTTCATTCGTGCATGGTATGCATATCACTGTCAGCCAGAAAATAACAGCCCAGGTAATATTTTTTTTNTTTTTTTTCAACCATATATTATGTTCTCTATTTTTCAAATTAGGTATTTCTGGTCCACTTGATGATAAAACTATTCATAAAGTGATTGCGACATTTGGTCTGAACCGCTTTTTCGTCCAATTTCGTTTAATGCATATTGAAACAACTGATGATAATTCGATACCACCGATTGATCTTGATGCTTCAACATGTAATAGTATTGAGTTTATTGATAGTAAGTGATATGCTCTATCATAAATAGGACGACGACAGTTCGGAAACAGTTCAGTTCAAACGAACTGTTCGAACAGTTCTTCTCAACTGAACTGAGCTATCCCAAAACAGAACAAAAGTGTTCTGTGTTTGGGAATCCATTCGCAAAAAACGAACAAAATTGTTCTGTTATGGGAATGGATTCCCAAACACGGAACATTTTGTCCTGTTTTGGGACAGTTCGCTTGAACTGAACTGTTGTAGTCCTAATCACAAAAGTGAATAACTAATATTGTATTATTTTAGTGGCTGACAATGACAACACGAGTGAGCTAAATGGCGATTCACAACCAGAAAAAACAGGTGAGTTTAAAAGAAATATTTCCTTGATAAAATATCATTTTCTTAGCTTTACTTGATACTAATGAACAAAACGGAATGAAGGAACTTCCTGATTATTCACTTGGGTAGATAATATTTAATAAAAACTGATTTTTTTTCTTACTTCTCATTTGTACAGGTTAATGGTCTATAAAAATACAAATATTGAAATGATTCAAAATACAAATATTGAAATGATTCAAAATACAAATTAATTAACAATAGACAATCGATTATTACGAATAGTTTTATTTTTCTGCATTGAACAGTGAATATTAATCGGTGTTGAAATACAGTATTTTTCTTTCAATAAACATATTTATGGAGTGTAAAATTAAAAGGAGAATGGCCACTAAAAATGATCAAGTCATTGCAAAGAGAACCTCGAAAAGACGGTACAGGCAGCAGTCCATTGCAGAGTTCGAAACGGACCACCCGACCCGGCATTCGGAGACTTTTTAGTCGGGTTGGGCAGGCCACATGGGAGATTTTATCGGGCTGGGCCGGACTCAAAATTTTATCTTGATTTTATGTACAAATATTTCTAGTTATCGCTAGCTATAGAAATAATGAAACTTCATGTATGGATGAATTTTATTGGTTACAATACGACACGAATAGCTTTACAGTGAATTGTTAGAATTCATTTCTTCATTCATTTCACTGTTTTTTATTGAGTCGGGTCGGGCCGGGCCCTGCAAGAATTACATTGGTCCGGGTCGGTCCAATATGGTCAAAGGCCCGGTGTAGACGTGGCCTTTGACCATAAAAAATTGGCCCATTTCGAGCCCTGATCCATTGTGCCGCTTTCCTATCGTTCAAAACAAAAGAACCACCATGACATACTGAATTATCCGTAATACATATGAAAATAAGTTTTACAAGAGTCAAAAATAAATTCTATATGCTAGGGATCAGAGATCCGAGAGTCAGTCAAAAAAGCGACTCACCACCGCCTCGCCATGCTGGCGAGTTGCTCATCGCTGCCTCGCCCCGCCTCGCCATTTGAGAAACTAACTCGCCATCGCCTCGCCTCTCCTCGTCTAAATTTGATAACAAAATAGTTATTTTTAGATAGTTTCTCAAACACCTATAACAATCAAATAAAGAGTATTTGATACATTGAAATAAGTTCAAAAACACAAAAATATAAATGAGAATCCAATAAATAACAATCATTCAATTTTTGGTGCGTATAAACAGTGCATCGTGAACTACAGTGCTGCATTTGTTGAACTAGACTGAATAATAGAATATATGGGTACAAGTAGCGTTCATCGGATTCCGATTCACTGGTCCCTAGACTGATCTAATGTTGATGTGCATTTAGTACGAGTTATATATTAAAAGTGAATGTGTACAATAATAAGTTTAGTATTATTAAAGGTTTTCGGAAAATGGCGATTCTTACGTTGAAAGTTTGTTGGAGTAAATGATGAAAGTTGTGAATAAGTTTTGTGTCTGTGACGAAATGAATGTTGTAATGATGAAAATTTTTTTTAAATATCAAATACTGCTGATTTATTTTTTGTTTAATTGTTTTTATGAAAGTAAGCATCTTAAAAATAAAAGTTTACAGTATTCGTATCATAAGACTTTTAGTTTTGTTTCATTGATATAATTTTTACATCTGGTGTGTAAAATTCAATAAAAATGAATATGAATAATAAAGTTTTAAACAATGTTCGAGTATAGTTTATTAATATAGTTGTATTCTATACTATTAGACACTAAAAATTATTGGAATAATGTAGAGATTTTATTTCTGATCTATAAGATTACAAGTAAAATTTTTTATATCGATATGAACTTTATAGTGATGGTTGTGGAATTCATTTATTGAAAGAAAGAGTTATGATGCGATTGATAATGAATTTAAAGAGTTTTAAAACGCTTAATCGAATTGATTTTCATATATGTACAATTTGAAAGTTGAATTCAATAATTGAACTAGTTCAACTATTCAACTATTCAACTATTCAATAATTGAACTAGTTCAACTATTCAACTATTCAACTATTCAATAATTGAACTAGTTCAACTATTCAATTATGGGTGTGGGTGTGTGGATGTAGATATCCTCCTCACCCACACCCACCCTCTACATCCACATCCACACCACACCCTCATCCATACTGTGCCAATAATCTATATTCTCAGATATTCAGAAAATCATGTGTACCTTTTTATGAATGATACACCCCTCTTGATTCAGATATCTACGTCTCCCAATTATGGAATTTCTTCTTATTCTTTATACGGATAATTAGTGTAGTCGGTGACTGGACAATTCGTCGCGAGACAATTCGTCGCATGGACAATTCGTCGCATGGACGATTCGCCGCATGGACAATTCGTCGCAATGTTAATTAATGAAAGAGAATATGAAATATCGCTCGACATAATTAAATCAAGTCGAATGCGTTGAACTTAATGAGTAAACCCACTATATTTTGAAAGATATTATCAATCTCGTGGAAAAGCTAATAGCTTGATGAGAACTTGAAAAAAATTCATTAAAAACAATAAATTGTAAGAATAAATATAAAAGCCTTTGCTCAATGACAGCAGTCATTTCTTCTAAATATTCATATTGATCTGCTCATTGAAGTGATGAGTACACAAGCTATCAAGAAATTTTTATGTGTGCATTTTTCTGTTATTCTTTTTTTTCAATAAAATTTCTCTTCTAAGAAGATCTCTCTCTCAATAAATTGTTTCATTTATCTTCCAATAAAA
>OENM01001121.1:7504-43686 GCA_900239745.1 Rotaria magnacalcarata | reverse complement strand
ATCCGATAGAATCCGATTGCCGACTTTTGACCTGGGTAGATCAAATTGAAAAACTAATTTATCGGCCAGAAATGAAGAATCTTAAAAACTTAGTGAGCAAAAATAATTGTCTATAACAGCTTGATTTACTAAACTTCTCTTAGAATAAATGATCCAACAATGTCTGATGAGCTTCATGTCAATATAACATCTCAAATCAAATCAGATGATGCATTTTTTGTTTGATNAGTTCCCCATGCTTTTTTATTTTATTTAATTAAATCGTCAATATATATAACGCATTTATTTTTATTAAGGTTTGAAAAAATCTACCAATCTAATGACATTAACTATTACTCATTATTAGCGGGTAAGATGAGAGAGAGAGCTTTACGTTCGATTTCTTTTCTATTTATTTCAAATCGAAAACATACATCACACATACGCGCACACACACCACTACTTGTAATAATCATCGATATATATATTTATATATCCATCTATATATCTATATATATATCGAGGGTTTGGAAAAAAAAGAAATATAAGTGCAAAATAAAGAATGACCTGAGATAGTTCAGATCAAAGAAAAGAAAGAAAACATAACAAGGGTTAGCCGCTAACACTCATCCTTATGAATATAATTTTCACAGACCATTTCTTTAAATTTACTCTCATAAGAAAAGAAAAGTGTTTTTCTACATTGAAGTTTCAACTAAATATTTTGCTACTGAAAATAATTGACTATATTTTAGAGGAATTCTAAATTGAAGATAAAAAACAATCGAAAATAGGTGTTCATAATAAGAACTTCAAACCTTTGTTTTTTATCATAGTCAATAGTGATTTGAGGATTTTTTTGTGGAATTCAAAAGAAAATGCGAACTAATACTCAAATAAATTTTCTAAAGTTTTTGCTTTATGTTAATCTGCGTATAGAGAACAGAAGTGTAACAGAAAAAAGGCAGCACAGTCTGATATATCTATTTCAAATAAACTGGAATTTCAACGAAGTAAAAGAGTAAATTGTACCTCTTTTATGTTGAATGCTATCATCACCTTGTATAGATATTTACTCGTATACAAGCCATGAATAGTAGTTATAATATTAATTCTTTTAATATAGGTGATTTATTGAATGTCCATATTTAATTCATAGCACTACAATAAAATTTTATTCCATCTAATTGTAAACATCGATGAGAACTTTGTGTTCTAAGTTGGATGCATTTTTGTATCGGTGATCTCGTTCAGGTTTTATTTTTACATTTCAAATCTAAAATAAATTACTTTTGTACAGCATGCTTCACTTATTTTTGGTCGTTTTCTTCAGTTTACTATAGTTTTCTAAAAATGATTGCATGCAAGTTCTGCATACTTATATTTTACTCAGATCAAAATTTGTTCTGAGATGGAGAAGAAAATAAAATTTTACTGTTGAAATTTTCTATGATATCGATTGTATCTATGAAACTGATTCGATAGAAAAATTGAATAAAATGTGCAAAAAAGTAAATCATCTTGTATAGGAGAACATAATACAATGTTGAGAGTTCGAACTTGATAAATATAGCTCGACTCATAACTAACCACACCCGCACTAATACAAGAAACAACACAAAGAGAGATCAATAGCTATCAAATGATGTACTAGTCTGAAGAAGTAAAATATGGCAATCAGTGTGAGTGATCACAGTAAAAGAGTGATACAAACAAATTCAACGTTTCTTTCAGTTTATCTTTTCATTGATCATATATATCGGCAAGTCCGATAAATTACTTTGAGAATAAATTTCTTCATCGTTTCTCTCGAATCGATTTCGTTGAATGAGAAAAAGTAAGGCATTCCATTTCTAGACAATATGCACACAAATACATGAGGTAGATTCACATCTAGATGCATGACATGTATGATGAGTTTGATGGCGTATTGCGAACATCAAGATAATATCTGACTAAGGTTCCAAGGCGGACAGATTTGAAGTCTTCTTTTCAGTAGGACTATCTATCAAACACTAGAAAACTAGTTGAACTATCCAATTTTGCTCATAAATAAATAGAGCATGCAGAATATCTGTATAGGTGCTCTTGTTTTCAACTCTTTTCGTAAGATATGTATCTTGTAGTTTTTTTGTTGTTGTTGATATGAATGACTCTGACTGTAAACTAGCGTCTAATATTAAAAAGTTATCCTTCAGACTGGTACCATATTGATTCTACAGTATTATTTCTATTGAGATGAGTATTCATCGGTGTCTTAATATAGAAAAGTAGACACACAGAGAAAGATCAACAAATACGAAGTCCTATTTACTTTATCATTTTGTGATACATTCGCAAGCTGCTGGGCTCCATAGATAAATCAAAGGAAAATTATGAGTAAATGCAAATCAACATATTGTTTTGTAACATATCAACGAAGGATTGGAGTGAAAGGGAATGCTCGAATGACTTTACCCTTGCTATATTCACTTATTTCAACTGAATCTTTTTCGAAAAGATTTTCCATCTGANCGAGAAGAAAATTTCATTTCGAAAATTCTTAAATATACAAATAAAGTAGATCGTCGCCAAGTTGGAACATGAATCCCGCATTAATACTCCAGTAAAGTTTTAGTCTTTATTCATCTTTACTTTTATGGGATGTGTGTTCATTCCTCTAGAGAATCATATGTTGAATATTTTGGAAAAAATGCAGCTCAAAATCCTCTACGAGTAATCACTCTACCTGAAAGAGCAAATTTCGTCTTTGACTAGAAAAGTACGTACATATCTGTACTATATCGGTTTGTGCTAGTTCATCGTTTTCATTATTGGAAAGGTTTTCTTCTCTCAATCATCACTAACTCTATCTGTGCTTGTTACTATAAAAGTTTTATGTCTGCTTGACCAAATACCAGTATCGACTTTCTATCGTTGCTTTACAGATAAAAAAGACTTTTGTCGAAATCAATTTATATCGCTACTTCATCTTATTCTCAATTATTGAGAAAATTCGACACGTGTTTCGCATCGCATTTTGTATTCGAGTGAAACTTGAATACCATCTAGTTTTTTTAATGCGATGCGAATCAGAAGCATTTCTGTAATCCGTCGCGAGGTTCTCTTTTCTTTTACTTTCTCGACGTACGCATCAAATCTCGTCGTTTTGTGTCGCAATGATCTCGAGAACCAAAAATCATAGAAAAGTGGTTAAAGCGTGAGATCGAAGTATCAAACTCGAACTTAGAACATCTGTTTTCTAATCTTCAATCTGAAGTTCTGTTCACTCACAAATGTGTTTCCAAAACGACGAAAATGAAAGAAATTTCTTGCGAGATAATTAAAGTGACGTCATGAACATATGTTAGCCACTATTATAGTCTATTCATTTACAGCTGAAAGATAATGAGTCATGAAGATAATTAATCGATCAATCGAAATCGATCCTTAAGAATATGTCGCTAAGTAAGAATAGAGTTTTCTCAGTGATGAATTTCATTATAGCTACTTCAAAAGTATTCAAGATTTCTACAAATTAAAGATTTTTCGTGAAGATCCGATCCGAGCTTCGCATCGCATTTCGTATACGAGTGAAACTCGAATACCATCTAGTTTTCTGCGTGATGCCTCTTTTAATAAATAAATATATTATGAGTTCACATGGTACACATTTCCTTGCGTCACTACTGCTATAACGATGTCCTAATGAACACAGACAGTATATTATCAATATGAGAGTAGTCGCCGATTTAGATCCAGTTGGAAGTTTACGCATCAGCGATGATGTTTAAAAATGACGACACAAAAGACTAAAATCAAGCGCGAAGTAGTGAAAGACGACAAACATGACGATATTGAAGTCATAGTATTATTATTTTAAACTAACATATCTTGTTGTGGCTCAAATACGCGTAGTAAATCTTAATCATAGAAATATTTTTGTTAAAGATGAAGCATTAAAAGAAGAAATCTTCAAATAATGTCTAGGTTGCTAGCTACGGAAATGAATACTACTCGCTCATAGAGTGATAGAACTGTTTAGATCATGTTTAATCGTGCTATAACACAGATAACGCTGTGTGTATTATTTGCGATCCTGAACTTATTTCGTACTCCCATTTCGTTATCATCTTTCTTGTTATTTAATTAGAGAGATTTTCAATTTATTCTGATGGCAATACTTTGATAATCTATTGATTGAAAGTAGAAATAAAATTTTGTTTTTCACTGAGGAGAAAATTACTTGTATCAATGATTATTGAATTCGTGTTGCATTTACATAGTTTACTTTAATTGTATTTGATATTGTCAAAAGAATAAACTAATTAAATAAAGACATGATTCGAATGAATTCGTAATTTTATGGTTATATTTTTCTTGTAAACAACTTATGAGACTTTCTTTTATCATTAGTTTACCATAAGCTATATGCTTTTAAATTATATAACTAAATCTTCAGTTTTGTAAATGTTTCAATACATAATACCAAGTGTGTTTACTATTTAATACTCTGATCTGTATACATTGTCACATACTAGTGTTTATGTTTTCTTACTGATAGGAAAAAGATAAACGTATATGGATGACTTTGAAAACGTCATTTGACTCTTGTCATCGATATGAATGAAAATGATTAGTATTATGATCATATTTATGACAGTGACCAAGGTGAAAAAGTTTGTCATTGTGATTGGAAATGGATTACTATTAAATGTATAAATGAATACTGTCAGGTTTTGTTTGTTTCGATCTACTATACAATATCTCCTTAATCTGAATCAATATAACTGTAGATGCTTATAATAGCATTTTCTGAATTATTTATTATTCCATTGATGAAATCATTTTTATCGCTCCAATTGCTGTTGGCATTAATAGGGCGTAGTTCTGACAGAGAAAAATATCTAACTGATCAACAACATTATCATATCGTCTATATATGTGAATTTTATCTAAAGTATAAAAATATCAATTTTATTGATCAGCACTGAGCTCGTCATAGAAAAATCGATTTCGTATAGTTATTTGAATTATCATTTACTTTCATTTTTATTATTTTTAACAATAGAAATAAAGTCTTTGAACTCGAGCTAGCGTTCGTTTTCGATTGGCCATAAGGAATTTTATTCTCTACATTTTCTTATATTTCGATGTTTCATTGCAACCAAACAACGACAATGAACCGATACGTAGTGATATTTTTTTTAAAGACAAAAGAAAGAATGCGATCAAAGATTCTTGCTTTAGCCTAGTAGAACCTACCAAAAGGGTATATATGATATTTACATGTCTCTCTTAACCTTTGATTGAAATAATTATTTCTAAAATATTAAATTAACATCTAGTTTTCACATGTTTATAAACAATACAACAACGAAAAAAAAACAACATGTTTTTTTAATGAAACGAAAATATCTACATAGAAAACAAAACATACGCACAATAGTTATCTAATGTTTGTAATACCGAAAAATCTAATTATCTTAAGTTAATAAATAACTAAACATACTTAGCACCGAAATACAAATAAAAAAAAGAATAAATCAAAGTGAAAATGTTTTGGCACGTTCACGTAACTTAGCTATTTCACTTGATATGACCAATGAAGGTCCTAATTTAACTTTCATCGTATCACGTAAATGTTCCGGAGTTATTAATAATAAAGCTTGCCCATCGATTTCACTTTCATAAAATGCTTCACGTATCGTTTCATTTGTTAAACGTGTAATAAATTGGCCTACTTGTAAAACCTAGACGAAAAGATAAAACGATTGAAGATTTCTTTGTTCGAAACAAATATTTTAGTTCCTACCGTCCATTTAGTTGGATCAGCTGGAAGATCATGATCATTTGGTAATGGTATTTGTGCATTGATCGTTGTTGCGAAAGTTGATTGTAAATTGATATTATCCGAAGTCTTTAGAGAAAGAAAAAAGAATTTTTTGTCAAATAAGAAAATAATTGAATTTGTTTGTCTCACTCGCAGTGGCTCATTAATATTTGATGATTTATTTTCATATGACTTTGATGAGCATACTATTGAGCAAATGTTTTTGTCTTTATCATAAAAGTTTTGTGAAAAATCAATTTTTTGACATATAGTACACTGAAGATGATCATTAGTATGATCTTTTGGGTTTAAATTATCGTTAGATAAAAATGGATGACTACTTTCGCGTATTACAAAACCGCCTATATAATGAACAGATATATCGTTATTAGACGATTTTTTTGGTGATGAATTCAATTGAACAACAGTAGGAGTGGTTGACTGTGCTCGAGGTGATATTTCATGATAAGGTGTTGGTGTTTTTGACGAAAATGACGGTTGCGTGTAGTCTTTTGTCGTAGATTGCGATAAATACGGAAATGTAGTTGATGATAATGATGGACTCATATTATTCGTTAGTGTAGTGAATGTTGGTGTTGTAAGAATATTTGTTGATGTATTTCCATTCAGTAATGACGGATATGAATATTGATGCTGCTGTAACAATGACGGATTGGTTATTGGCATCGTCGTCTAAAACATGAAATATTCATAGTGTGAACAGTCGCTCAGTATTGTAGGCTGAGATGGATACGTTCTGCAAATGAGCCTTCTTTCAGGAAAAAAACTTCAAGAACCGTACGTATAATATTTATGAAACAAAACTGAACCAATGAAAAAAGATAGAAATTAACCCATATAGTTGGTTTTGTTTGAATTTGTTTTATAAAACAGTTATTCTTTGACTCATAATTCCGATACCTAATCATATTTCATCATTTTACTTTGTACAACATATTATTATATACATATATATGAAGCGTTTTCGAGGTCACCAGAAGTTTGAACGTTAACGAATAATATTAGCAAAACGCTAGAAAATTTCCATGTTTTCTTCATATATTAAACTTACTGTTTGACTTGGAAAAATAAATGAACCACAATTATTTTGATGATTAGATATTGTATTAAACGATGTAGTTTGTCCAGGTATCAATAATGTTGTATTTGTAAAATTTGGTTTGGCTACTTCTGCGGTTGTTGGTGTTATATCGACTTTTATTGGTTTATTTGTGAATGGATCACGTTCATACAATCTAAAACAAAATGTATTTTATCTACCTGAAGGACATCAATTTTAAGTTGAATTAACCTTGGTCTTCCACGTTTCTTTTTCGATAAACTTGAACTAATAGAAATAAGAATAATAGCAGCTGCAAACATCTAACGGCAAAGTTGTTTATTTTACCTGCTTGATCGACGATGACGAGCTTTCTCTGCTAGTTGCGTTAATGATAGTGAAAGATGACTATTTGATGTTTTTGATTCATTCAATGATGAATTATTAGCATATGATTGTAAACTATTTCCATTGATGTGTGTTGTTGGTTGATGGTTGATACCTGTTAATTGTTGTGTTGTCATTGTTGTTGTACCACTTGTTAAAGTTGCTAAAAAAAAACAAGAAAATTTTAATTTTAATTCAATGTTTTAACAATATTCACTTTGTCGTTGTAAATCAATGGATGAACTTGTTCGAACAGTAGTGATTGTTTGTGATGTATTTGATACTGATGAAACAAATTAATATGAAGTATTCAAAAGATATTCGTTGTTTTTTTTAAACATACGTAATGAACAATCTCTATTGGTAGTAAAAGAAGAAATAGTAGGTTGATTCGCTGGCGAAACAACTGTAATAGGTGTTGCTTGAAGAACTTGACCAACTTGATTTCGAAATGTAACTGGTGTTTGACCATCATTAGAAACTTGAACAAGCTATCGAACAAAGCACGATTATATCATAAAACAAGAAGAATCGATAATTTCACAGCTTACTTGTCCTTGGTTACCATCGACAACTAGATACGTAGTCAATCCTGCGGGCGAATTCGGTTGAACTATTCAAATATGTAAATAGAATCTTTTTAAGATTAAAAAAAAATGACTTACTCGATGTCACTGCTTTTGGAACGATTGGTGCTAAATAAAAATGAACGTAACGTGAAAGAAAACGTTTAGTAGTACTTTACACTTACTTATTGAATTACCAAATAAAACTGGTTTTTGAGAAAACGGAAATATTGTTGATGTATTGAAAGTCGTTGGCCGAGCAAGTACTGTCGCCGGCTTAAGAGATGATCGATTTATTTTTTTACTGTTGAGATAAGAGCGTAGACCCTAAAATTTTTTATGATAATCGATTTTAAACGAGTAATGCAAAAATAACATACTCGTTTCGATCGTTTTATGGTCGCTATTGGAGTGCTTGTTAAAAACGATTGAGTCGATGCTATTGGCACAGTAATTAATTGTGTTTGGATAGTTGGTGGTGGCGCTACTGCAGATTGTGTTGATGAAACAGGGGTTGCTACGGGTGCTGCCTGTGCATAATCGAATTCAGATTTGAATGTTTTTTCATTTGAACTTCCTGACAACGGCGCAAGTACTTCTGCGACCTGTTGCATTCTATTAGAACAAAAACTATGAAAAATAAAATACAGTTATTTAACATTGTAGTCAAGTTGGGTTTTTTTCCATTTCACTCATTTAAGCAAAAATGAACGAATAAGCGCATTTACGTAAAAAACATAGAAATCATGATAATCAACATGTTTTTACATCACGTCGAATGGCGAAATTAATTATTTTAACTTTTTTCTATTGGTTATCAATATTGTTTTATGTCCAATAAACCAATCCGAAAATTGAAAATTATTTACCAATCATAATCGGAACAAAATCTGACATGACCTCTATAGGATGAGTTACCTCCGCCGAGTATTTTCCACCACTTAGCAATTCAAATTGTTGGCGGTTTAGGAATCATCAGTGGTAAGGGATCAAACCGACGGAGAAAAATGAATTAACTTAAAGTTGAATTAAGCAACGTGATTGGTGTTTCTATCTAACAACGGAAATTAGATTGGTCCATTCACTTTTAATTCGTCGTATTTTTTCCAGTCTGTTTAGGGCCTAAGTCACTTATTATGGTGTGAGTTGAATAATGTTGAAATAGTATCAAGGTTCAATATGGTCAATCTATCGATGTGACACTAGACATTACATACATGCTTGCTTCACTTCTCTGTTGTTCAGTGATTTATCTACTGTGTGGGCCAGGCGGGCGGCGCCCACCCGAAAATATACAGTTGATTTCATAAAAAGCTATATGGCAACAAATGTTTTAGTCAGCAGCCTCTCCAAAAATTTCAACTGCCCATCCAAAAAACGAAACCTAGATAAAGCACTGCTGCTGCTTCTTAATTTTCATCACTTCGCAGAACTCATTATTTTACTGTTGGATTAGAAATGCTCAGTTTTTACAGTGCTTTCAACTTTCATCGACATATTTTGTCTTAGCACTATTCGTGAAAATTGTAAACAAGATTCTTCTTTCAGTCCCTCGATATATCTGCTATTAAAGATCCTGTCTATACAATTTTTTAAGCTTTTTTCTTGTATCAACTCTTTCTTTGGCTTTGATTTTTTGCTACACTGCTGAATCGATGAAGAAAATATTAAACTGTTACTAATTTGCTTGAAAGTTCAATATTCCCTAGCTCACAACAAGGTTATTGATTAATGAAAATTACATAAACTATTGGAAATAATCGATAGGTAACAATAGGAATCAGTGGTTTATCTAGGTTTCATTTTTCGGGTGGGTGGTTGAAATTTTTGCAGGAGCTGCTGGGTAGAAAATTTCTTATCATATAGTACTTTTATGAAATCAACTGTATACTTTCGGATGGGCGAATCACAATTTTGGGTAGACGCCGTCCACCCGACTCATACAGAAGATTAATCACTGAATGGAATAGAAAACAGTATGCTTTGTTATACAAATATATATTCTAGTTGGAGAAATCGAAACGTTTCTCGTTAATGATGAATTCTAACTTATTGAGTATTTTTAAAATTTAACCTCAACACATTTCAAGTTGCATAGTATGATCCGCTAGAACTTTTAATTTAAAAATATGAAAATTCATATTGACTGTTTTGAGGAAAAACTTACATTTCTAAGATAACTATTACGATAAAAGACACGAGTTATACCACATGATATTATTCTAAAATGTCAACACAAATCTACAAAACGTATTTAAACTTACTCAACTAGCGATGATTGTTTTTGTTTCAATACATAAAATATAATTTTGAGGGTGTCTTCAAGCCATTGAATATCAATGCTACCATGAAAAAGATGCATGCATGTGGATGCAAACTTCGTTAGGCGAAGCAAAAAATATTTTCCTACTACACAAATTCTGTATAGACTTGTCAAAAACAAAGAAACTTGTATTCTTTATGAAATTTATTTTATTAGATCCGGATAATGATTAATATCTAAATCAATCTAGTGAAGACTGTTACCTACATATGAGAAGAAAAAATAAAAACATAATTTTGTGTTGTTTTCTAAAAATATTCGTCTTCCTTAGTAAGACAAGCTTGTTTGAATTGCGTTGGTAGTTTTGCTAAAACAGCTCGTGCTAAATAATTTTCATTTGCAATTTTATCTGATTTTAAAGCAAGAGTATTGAAATCTACGAAATGAAAATTGTCAAATAAAATGTAGGATTGAACTATTCCCTTTTGAGCAAATTTTTTTTTGTTTTGATGTTTTTTCTTAAATACTAATTCACGAAGACAATGTTCTTCGTAGGATAATTTTTGCCAAGGTCCATCACCAACACCAACAACAAGTAAACACGTATTAGGTAAATTAGATAATGTATAAATAGCTTCCACTAATGAATTATCTTCGTGCGACATTTTTAATTCATCAGTTAATATAACTAACATAGTAAAATCTCTTTCACAACGTATGCCATGTGATATTAACGCTTGTATTATTGGTGCATAATTAGTAGGACCACTGGAGGCGATATCTTTCGTTTGCTCTAAATAGCTAGAAATAAAACTGCTGAATAAAATACATAAGAACTAATGATAAAACTTTACGCTTCAAGAACAAGTTGATAATTATTATATGCTTCACCACTACCAACAATTGGAAAAAAAGAAAAATCTTTTGTCTGTTGATCACCAAATCCAAAACAAGAATATCCAATGGGCTTCGGAAATACATCTTGAAATATATCACCTAATTGAGTGATAGCCTTAATTAAAACAAAAGAGCATACTTGTTCGAAATCAAAATACAAAGGAACTTTTTCAGTCTACTTTTTGATATGGATTGTAAATTTTATTAGCATTGGTTTTATGTAAAAATTGTCCATTAAATGTTTTTCGACCTTGCCATTCATTACTCGCAGAAAAATCAATACCAAATATAACACGAATAGACTTGAAATCGAAACATCGATGAATTTCTTTTTTTATGTCAACAAACAATCTAATGAGATAAAACGAAAAAAAAATAGACATTTTTTCCATAGACTTTTGTTTTATCATACTTCTTTTTTGATGTTGGTATGGAATTAAATTGTGTATTTTCAAGAGTTTTAAGTAAATCTGATGTAGTTCTTTCTTTTAGAATACGATGTCGATAATAATCGTATAAAAGAACATAAACTAAAAAAGCTACTGAATACCAAACAAGAGGAGCTAACATTTGATTTTAAATGATGGCAATCAACCGTAAGCACGTTTTTTCTTCTTCTATTGAAATACTCAAACCGTTCTGCCTATTTTTCTTATCGTATGTTTACAAACTAGTGAACCGTGGAGAAAATTTTTCTTTCTCTTTCTTTCTGATTAATATAGCTAAATTTGATTTTTATATCTATCTAGTTATAAAGAATTTGAATGCCAATACAAATGAGAAATTATCTATAAACGATGTATTATTTACATGATAGGTGACCATACCGATATTCAATCTCTGAAAATAAACTAAAGCAGTAATGTTTTTTACATCGTATAATGAAGCAAACTAATATATCGGCAATAAAAAAATTTCTTTAATTTTTCGAGTCTTCGATATTTCAACAATAAAATAAAGTTTTCTATTTAATTTACTTCAATATAATTTAATTATTCGGAACTTTAAATTATTGTCATTAAAATCTAAATAAGTTCGATATTTAGAACGGTTATATAGTTAGCAGACAAGCTGGCTTTTTGCAGGCCCTATATAACATAGAATCTGATATACTTTCTAGTGGTGCTTTCAAAGTAGCTATATAAAAAAAAACTAAAATTTAATTAATACATTTAAATGTCGCACCAATATATATTAAAAGGTTTCTTTAATCGTAAATAATACTATATCATATTAAAAATTAGTCAACAGGTCTATGCACAGCATTGAGTGCATCTTGATGATTTCTGAATATCATGGAAAAAACGTTGAGTGATTTATTTACTGTTCCGAAGATATTGTATATTTTTAGTACAATGCCGTGACCACCTCTGAGAAGTATGTAGAAAACTAAGTTTCAAATTACAACTTGAAACTTTAACGATCAGCTATTTTCATGTAGATTTACCCTTGTGCGGAAACTTTTAAGCTGAAATTTGAAATCCAGTTTTCGTAGTATTTTCAAGGGGCCCATACCAATTTATTAAACAATGTAATACATCACTAGAGATAAACTAATAGCCAGAACTATTTTTCTCATACCATAAATACTTCGTTAGAACGTGTATGATGATACACATAGTCCTGAAGTCAAAAAATACCTTAATATTCATATCCTTTCGTTAGAGTTATAATATGTAAAGCAGCATTAGTCCAATAGATAAAAAGTGTTTTTTAAGTGAAGTAAAAATTAGTATGTTCCGATCATATTCCTATCTTTTTTCCCTCATTTAATCTTGAATAAGAACATAAAGTCAACAGCCGCCATACTCTTGAAGCATCTAGCTAAAGTGTCATATTCTATTTAATATAACAATAGATAAGCTATCATTCATTGCAACTTGAAACAACCGTTATCACTTTGACAAGGCAATATTCGTCCTTCGCACATATTTACCATCTATTTCTCAGACGAACAGTCAAGTGTTATTTGCATACGATCATATGTGACCTATAGAATTCTTTCTCTTTTTTTTTACACGTATAAACCTTCTTATCATTGATTATTCAATCTTTATGCCTATGCATTGAAGAAGTCTTTTTCTTTTCTTTTCACACGGTCACCATGGTCAGTCTGTATTTTGTTTGTCAAAAAAAAGGAAAGAAAAAAAAACAATTTGCGCCGGAGATCAAGACACCGATCAAAAACAATAATATAAAAGAAAAAGTTCAATTCTATAACATGAAAAATCTGATACATACAGGCATAATCTATTTACATGAAAGTAACAATGATGTTTAAGTTATGTACAAATGTTCAAAAAAGAAAAAAAAAATAAAGAACAAGACGTGAATTAAAGTTTTTCCTCTAATTGTCCCATAAATAATACTTATTTAGAAAAATCGACGGTTGTTATATGGAAGGATGACTAGACAAATAGTAGGAAACGAAATGGTTCATGTAGCTGGTTTATGGTTTTTTTCAAAAACTGTTAACATCACTGTTTGTTGCACGCGGGTCTATAACATATTTATTTGTGATTAATTCATTTTTTTAAATAGTTTGACTGATCAATATTTTCATCATCCCAACCATTATCTTTAATCATGTGTACAAGTTCAATTATAAATTTTCCTTCTTTATATTTTTGGCTTGATTCAAAAGCATGTTCCTTCGAAAAAAAACCACAATAATAATAATTTTTAACTTCGAGGAAGAAAACAAAGCTATTTACATATTTCCATCCAAGTAATGTTTTGCAACAATCACAATATATGTCAGCTACTTCATGAAGACCCGTCAGCAAAACTCGTTCTTCAGCAGCACTTGTATTTACATTAACACTTGAAAGAAGAAGACGAAAATAGAAAAATAAATCTCGAATATTTAAAGTAAAATACACATACACCGAATTAAATAGATAAGCGCGTCCTTGGCTACCTTGAAATGACTGAAACAAAAAGAAATTTTAAGCACTATTTTTCTTTCTGGTTGGTTTTATACTTTAGAGATAAGTTCATCATGACTAGCCAATTGAGCTCGACAATGAAGACATGAATAAATTCGATGAGTTTTAGTTGGTAAGTAAAATTGGAATAATTTACCCAGAGTTTTGGAACTGCCGTGATGACTTTTTTTCACCATTCTTCGGCGTATCTATTTTGGATAATTAGATAAGAATAAGAATTTAATTCGTCTATGTCTAGTCAAAAATTCACAGAAAATATAATATAAGAAAAAAATAACATCTCAATGCTGTGAAGATGCTCGTTAAAGACAAAGAAGAAGAAGAAGAAGAAGATGATGATGATGATGATGAAACGAACAACCACGTGTACTTTTTCTTTCTTTATTGATTTGTCTGGAAAAAATTACATGATGTTCGTTTTGACGTGCATTTTCTTCATTCTGTTTTATAGCGCAAAGACAAAAGTCTATCGAGAAAGGAAGACGAATACTCTATGGGACTATGAATAAATTGTGATTTATTAGAAGAATAGACAACCATGAAAAATAAATATATAATCATGCAAGGCTATTCTATATCCCCGTCTTACTGTATTAGTCGCCTTTCTTTTTTTTTACTAATACCTCAACATCATCGTGTACATATTACAAATCTTATCGATTATTTTTTTTTTTGACTTTTTCTTTTTTCACACATATTTATGTTCACTTGTGATATGTATCATCAATAAATAGTCGAAGACAAGAGACATCCACTTATCTATCTGTCTACTCATTCTATCCTCCCTCTCTGAACCAATATAATAAACATTTCGAATTTAATCACCCACCACATATGTCACAACTGCAGCGATCTAATCGATCATTGAACTCTCATATAAGAAAAAGAAAATGGCTAGTAATAAAACTTGATTGAGCGTATCCAATTTAGTCTTTCTCTTTTTCTATTAACCACTATTTTTGATCTAGATTTGTACTTCTTGCGCAATCGGACAAATACAGATGCATGTTCATCAGTATGACGCATGTAGAAGTTATTAAAAATATATTATATATATATATATATATATATATTTATTTATTGTGTTTTATTGCCTCTCTCTTTCTCTAATCCAATAATGATGAGCAACTTGCATAATCATACCAGTAAATTTGATAATATAATTAAAAAAGAAAAATTTAGTAAAGGTCGAATCTCCATGTTTGTCAATCACTCATTCATCAATAGTATAGTATATTGAAGGACAATGCCGTCTAGCAATAATTTGTATATGCACGACATTTACTCAACATTTCGATAAGACAATAAAACAAAACTAAAGAAGAATAACTCGATCAACAACTATTCAAGCAGGGGGCTAAATACACAAACGTATCAGTGACGCGACAGAGATATTTATCTCTCATTCTTTTCAACAAAACATCATCAATACTGCTGTCGAAGAATGAACAAATGAATGTATATAATTAAAGATAAATGTGTGAAATAACTTACAATAGATAGGAACGTCCAACAACTTGCCACTGCGATAGTTTAATGAAAATTTTTATTTTACGAAAGAAATTTCTTTGTAATAACGAACAGAATCCTATAATAAGAAGAGCAAAATTCAAGTCAAGGAACATATACACATATAATATTTTAATAAGAAAAAAATAAAATATTCGTATTAAAATCTTCTCTATAAAAAAATACTCTACACATATACGTATAGGTTGTATCATAAATCAAAAGATAGTTGGAATGATATATATATGTTTGATGATGTCAATAGTACTATATTCTTTTCGTTCTTTTCTTTTTATATCTCCTCAAGGGACAAAGTGACTCAAATCGATATACAACTAAATTAATGAATATTAGACGACGATGAAGATTACTACGCTTGACGTTATTGGAATATAAGACTAATTCTTTTTTTTTTATTTCTCTCTAGTTTCATCTAGATTTCTTTTCTTTATACAAATGATATATTAACAACGAACTGATGTTTCCCTTTAGTACAATAATAGAATATGCTCTATCTTTTTATTTCCACTTTTTGCCACGGAATATTTCGAACGATAACTTACATTATGTTCTTCTCTATCGTTAGTTATTGTCAACGAGTCATGTAATGTGCATATAGGCAAATGGTGATTTATGATGAATTAAAAATAGTAGGATTTCCGGAAGGCAAAAAGATTCTGATGTATTGCGTGTTTCTGAGGATATTTTTGTTTTCTTTCCATTTCTATAAAGTAAAGATTGTAAGCAATTCCGGTAAATATGTTAAGACAGATGCTAGTAATTATGATTAACGAAAATATGAAGATGTCCACCATCTAGTAGGAGTAAAAACGCACAAGCAAGTAAACTATAGAATGCGATTGACACTGTCGTTCGTACCGTATGCGTATATTTACATGGGTCTATTTCTCTTCTCTCATTCTAGTTCTTTTCTTTCTCTTGTCTCTTTTTTACTTCTTCCAACAACTTTTTCTTCTTTTTTTTGTATATGTATACCACAAGGCGGGATAGGAGTCAATAGAGAAACTGAGAACAACTACTATCTTTTATTATAATTATTACCACATTAATAAGTAGATGCTTCAGTTTCTGTTCTTATTTAAAAGCACAGCTATATACTAGACGCATGTGAAAGTCCTGTTATTTGCAGATAATTTCAATAAATCAAGGATAAAGCGGAACATTATCTTTTTATTTTTATTTGTTGAATGCAGCTGTTCAAAGCTAATAATAAATTCAACATTCAAACTAAAGTGTCTTCTGTTGCCTACTCTTCCAACGTTTTCTATTTTTTTTTGAGTGTTCTGTATATGTTGAATTGAAAATGAAACAAATTAATCTTTTTTATACGAAGAAAGCGCAAAAAGATTGACTGTGTAAAAACATTCGTCTTTGAACATGTATCAAATTCAATTACCTTTTGTACAAAAGCGTACTTGTAATATGTAAACTTGCTAAATTGATTGAAAAAGCAGGAATAATTAGGATTGTGGTGTTATCGTTCTCTGACTTGATATTTTTTCAGTTTTCTTGTTTGTCGTCAATATCGTTGTTTTCGTCAGATTTCTTGTTGTTATTTCTGATAATGGCCAAATCTTTTCTAGCTGTTGTGTTTCTGTTGTTGAGAATAGAGAGGGGTTGCTTGAGCATCTGAAACGCAAAAAACAACATTCTCCGTCTGACGATTCGTCTCGCAAAAAACTGCGCCACTCACATAGTGAAAAAAAAACTACGTCTTACGCACGCACCCCGATCAGCTGCTGCTGCTGCTGCTGCTTTTCTCTATCGTCTTTTCCTCCTGTCTTTTTTCTCTCGTCTCGTTTTTTCTTTCTCTTGTGCTTCGCATCTTCTACTACTACTGCTACAACCCTCCCCATGTGATAATGCTCACGCGCATTCGTAACCCTTACTGTTGCGTTGTTTAATATAAAACTATTAAATCTGTTCAAAAAAAAACGAAAATAAATCAAAAGAACAAGTAAATAAACGGAATCATTTGCCAATTTGCGAATTTACGCAATTTATATGAATGATAATATTTTAGATTTATTACTATTTAAATATCCCTAGCGTGAATAGACTTATTATATCCCACATGTCTATAATTAGAGAACATATGAGTAAATAAAGTGATGGCGGACTGACATTGTATACCGATTTGAAATGTTTGGTGTATAAAAAAGATGATTGAATAGCAATGAATTGATTTCAAATATTATTTATATAAATTCAATAATTCTCGCCCTTTATATAAATCCAACATAAATATCTACGTAAAGGTGATAAATATTTGTTGATAGAAGTGCTATTTGTTCACACGAAAGTCGAACATCGAACAAGTATTATGATGGGACAATAACCATATTTGTAGACCTGTATACAAAATAATACTGTAGTTCACTTTACATCATCATAGGACATAGCATTTTGTTTATTATTGAAGTTCATATATATATATATATATGCATACGAAAAATAATTATGTGATGGGACAAATATATAAATTATGTAATTGACAGTATGTTCACTTTTCGCACGAATACGACGCATGAACGAAATAAACTCAAGTGATGCATACTTTACTTTGACTTATTAGCTATAGAAATTGGATTAAGTCTGTCTCATGTTCAGAACAGATATAACGTGATACAATATTGTTGAAGATATTTATATATCATTTCAAAGCATTTATAATAAAAAAAGAAAAGAAAAGAAAAAGAGACAAGAAAAGCAGTCATGCGCATCAACATTAAATGAGTCAGTCGAAGTGTTTTATCATATAAATGCTACACAGTTGTCGATCGTGTCGTCGTTTTTTAAGACCTTTGAGTCGATATTTTCCGATTTTTATCGTTATATGTCTGCTCGGACTGAGTTGGTGTTTACTCAATGCCCTCTTTTTTTTTCAACCTGATAATTATGAAAATGTTTACGAAAAGAATTTTGAAGAAACAAAATCACCGCCGATATTCTGTTTTGTGACTAGTGCAAATGATCGTCATTTAACATCTGCACGAGCTATTGTCTATAGTTGGGGTAAGCGATGTGATCGATTTTATTTTATTGCACGTCTACAAAATACGAGTGTCAATTTAATGATATTAGAATATTTTGAAAACATAACGGACATAACAGTTACTACAATAACTCAACAAACATTCGATGTGCTTACGTATCTTGAAACGACAGAATTATTTAAATCTTATGAGTGGTTTTTACGTGCAAGTGATGACTCGTTTGTGATTATACCAAATCTTCGGCAACTTGTTAGACAATTGAATGATAAGGATCATAATTATCCATTAGCTTATGTTGGTGATGTTGAACAAATGTTTGATAAATATCAAATTGCAACAACAGGATCGGTGATGTTATTTAATCGACAGGCATTGTATCGTTTAACTTTTTCAGATGATTTAATAGATGATGAACAGGAGTTAGAATTTGAAAGAGAACAATGTGTCAAAAATATGATTTATGATCATGAATTTGTCAGATGTATGGAAATAAGTCGAATCAAAATCAATCCAATGCATGATAATTTAATACTTTCACAAAATTTATCATTTTACAAAATGGATAAACGATTTCAGGTAAAGTAGAAATAGTTAAAGTAATCTTGTTACATTTGCTTACGGCCATACCACGTTGAATACACCAGTTCTCGTCCGATCACTGAAGTTAAGCAACGTCGGGCTCGGTTAGTACTTGGATGGGTGACCGCCTGGGAATACCGAGTGTCGTAAGCTTTTTGTTTCAGCTTCTTTATTATTGTTTTCGAGTTTTATTCAATCAAACTTTTTTCGTTTATGATAGGGCATTCGTTTCAGTCCAAATACTGTTGCTTTTCGTTCAAGCAACGATACAGACATGTACAAATTTGAATTTTTATATCATCGACTTGATGTATTATCAAAGATAGATAGATGATGATGATTTCATTTGTTTGCTTTTTTTTTTGATTATATTTATACAAAAGAAAAAAAAGACACAGTAGCAAAATTGTTATTGCACCTTTTAACAGTCTGAAGTCGGCTATGAAATTATTTGTTTTTTCTGTATGTAGTTATAGGTGGTAATGTTATCACAGGTTGTAATCGAGATGAAACTATGGGTTTTTGTCGGTGATTATTGGAAGGATTATGTAAATTTAAATTATATTTTGTTGAACGTGATGGTGATCGATGGCTTGTTCGAGTTCGTGGAGTGATAGACTACAGAATATGAGATGATTATGATATTTCAAAGGATAAAGCGGTTCATTTCTACACTTACAGGAGTATTCACCGATGAAGTCGAGTGTTGTTGAAGAAATTTTTGATAATGTGGCGCATAATAATAAATTGAACGGGTCGTTGGAGATGGTTGATACCATTGAGGTGGTTTATTACATTCACGTAAAATTCGTCCATAATCTTTGCCTTGCTTTCGTTGCAATTGATCTTGAGCTAGTTTTGCTTGTAATTTATCGATAGGTTGTTGTTTATTTACATTAATACCACTATTCATAGTTGGTTCTTCAGGTGTATTCATATCTGAAATTGCTTTTATTGTAGGCATTTTTTTTTTGTTACAAGAAATAACTACAGAAAATTCACGACTCTGTCAATGGTGATAATGACAAATGCATTGTCTTATAATGCCGGATATTGCTTTCTCAGTTTTCCACTCATCGCTTTATAAAAATGATGACGTGAGTAAGAAAAAAAGAAGCGAAATAAAAAATAAAAAAGCAACTACGACTGAGAGAAAAAAAGTAAGAAAAAAGTCATCTGATAAGAATGAGAAAAAACGACAATTTAAGTTTCATATTACTCAAATTTTTGTTGAAGTTGAGATGATTCAAACAAATGCTTACATTTGATATTTAAAACAATTGATGTGGGCGTAGAGACAACTACATTTTCGATTATTTCTGTTTTTAATCGATTGACAACATCGTCATTCGTATGTTTTTTCGACCAAAATAAAGCGTATGACAGATGAATGGAATTTATCATATAAATATATAAAGAAAAATCAACGTTCTACTACCTTGCGTCTTGTCAAAGATTAAAATGCAATCGATAGACATACACTTGAGAAGAAAAAGTGTTTTTCTTTCTTCATTTCTCTTTCGATATGAAAAAAATCTTGTAAAGACATAAAATGAAAATAAGAACGTCAAAACAATCAGTAACAAATGTGAATAATTTATTATAAACAGTATTCTTTAAATATTCGTGTGTGCATAAGTTATCATTAGATTTCATTAAAAATATATAAATTCAGAATATTTATTCATTGTTCTGTATACAACGAGGAGGAGCGAACACCTGTATGATGAAGAAGAAATATTCTCTTCGAAAGAATTTGAAGGGAAAAAAACAAATTATTCTAAAACATTGTTTTCTTTCTAAATGGATACAACATAAGTATAGTTACGTGTGTGTATTGCACGAGGCGCAGTCAAAGTTACACATAAATTTCGATACATGTTACAGTCGTATAGATAAAGATTTAATAAATCAAAATGATTGTTTTCTTCTATTTCTTCCATATTGAGAACATTGTTCTGTTCGTAAATAATTCTATGATGATGTCATTCGAGATAGGGGTGCACCAAAACCATTTTTATGTACATGAAGAATGTAAATTTTCTTCACGAAAACCCCCCAAATCTTTGAGTCGGTTATACCCAGTTTTTTTCGCTCTTCCTAATATGGGTATTATAGGTACCAAAACTAAAAGAAAAAATTTCAAGTTTTAGCGAGATTTGACAAAAAAACGACAATTTTCACCAAATCTCGCCAAAACTTGAAATTTTTTTCTTTCCGTTTTGGTACTTATAATACCCATATTAGGAAGAGCGAAAAAAACTGGGTATAACCGACTCAAAGATTTGGTTGGTTTTGGGGGGTTTTCATGAAGAAAATTTACATTCTTCATGCACATAAAAATGGTTTTGGTGCACCCCTAATTCGAGAACTTCTAATATTTTCCTAGTGTGAAGTCAACGATATTGAGTCATCGAATGCAAATAACAAGCAATTAGAGTTATATGATACGAGAAAATATACTTCCAATTGAAGAATATGTTTTTCTTATTGCAATAAATAAATATAAGAATGAAAATATTTCCTTGTTTTCGTTTAAACTAATTAGAAAAGAGAAGATAAACGATTCCAATTGAATATAAATTTTCCTTAAGAAAATAGTGCGACTGCTGCCAATCTTATAGAGAGAACAAAACATTTGATAACATATTAAGCTTTTATCCAAAACAGTGAAAAATTAGTCATATGAAACTTTTGAGATGTACTTAAACAAACATCATAAAGGAGAAAAACGAATTTCATCATGTTGATTTAAACATGTGAATTCTTTTGAATGAAGAATTTGATTGTGTTTTTTCTTGTAGTTATTGAAAATTGAAGTTAACAAAATGAAAATGTCTGATTATTGTGATTTTTACAAGTAATTGATTGAAAAAATTCCTGCAGTTCAAAAGAATTTCATATAAACGATACTCAAAAAAATCAACAGAAATCAGTGAGAATCAAACATTTAATCAGTATCTTGTAAATCGATTGATTATTAAAAAAACAAAACAAAAAACGCTATAAATATCGCAGACGAGGTTTCTACAACAAATAGTCACATTTGATTTTAAATTATTTAATTCATCTTTTTGAGAGATCATATTTTCCATTTTTAGGGAACGTCACTTTTACAAGAATAACTGAAGGTCTTATTCAACTAATATTTTTTCTAAAACCGTGTTCGATAATTAATTTCATTGTATATATTTCTATATATCAAATTTATCGTAGTTTATTGCCTTCCTTTGATTATTTCTATTATTTATTGTCAATATTATCTCTAGGTATTATTTAATTCTCCTGTACAATCATAAGGAAATCGATTTCTTCATTTTGACACAAAAAACGATAAAAAAAATATGTTTTGATAGTTATACTTAAATTTAAATACAATAAAAAGAAAAGAAACATTTATTTATCTATCTTGTTGTTGATGTATGATATAAAATCGATTGACTAACAATAGGTTTTAGTAGCACATAAGCATCGGCTGCATAAGTTTCTGAACTTGACGATTGAATGAACATTTGATTCAAAAGATTTTGTTTCAATTTTATATCACATCGATCATTACCATCAGTATGATTATTTGTTGTTGATGGTAAATTTGATATTTGTTTCATATGCTTCACAAATAAATTTGTTATACCAGCAAGCATATTTGAAAAATCTTTTTGTTGTTTTTGATAAATAGCTAATAGTTCAATATCAATTGAAAATGATGTTAAACTTTTACAACCCATAAAAAACAACTGAGCTGTTTTATGATAATATTCAATTATAGATGCACATAGAATTGCTAATGAATTAATAGCTTCATCAAATAACGTCTAAATAAATAAGAAGTTTCTATTTTTAAAAGAAACATAATCTGAGAGGAATATTGAGTTGTGAAGATTAGAACGGTTGGCCTATCTGATAAATCTTGATGAGTACCAAGAAAAATAATTATGGCAAACGCATGAACCATATTTACTACACTCAAGGATACAACCGGGTTGATATACGATCATATATCGATAGCATATGTTTATAGAAGTATGTGATCTAATTCCTTACTGAATTTCTTGAGGGCTGGCGGAAAAAAATAGTAAATAAATACATTCTGCAGTGCATAACATAAAATAACTATCCTTTGATTAGCAACAGCAAATAGATCTTGTTTCATGTGTTCATCGTGCATGGGATATGAAAATATCTATATTTACTTTTTGGTCAAGTTCTGTGTCCATCCATTCCCATTCTTTAATAAATTGATTTGCTGATTCGTAAACTTCAAGTAACTTATCAACTGATACTGTCGAACGTAATTGTGTTTGATATGCAGTAAATTTCTGTGATAGAACTTCTAGAGTGGGTATGTCATGCTCGTTATTATCATTTATTGTTAATTCATCATCATCATCGTCATTGATTTGAAAGTAAATCGCAATATCATCAAGTAATTTTTCGTTTCCATGGATCATACTTTGAAGGATAGTTGCAGATTGAATTGATAATAATTCAAGTGCTTCAAAATGAGCAAGACCTAAAATGAAAAAATACAGAAAACAGAATAAAAACAATGATATGATTAACTCGTTTTTTTTTTATTTATCTCACCATGATTCTTTTCCAATAAATGAAAAAAAGATACAGGCTCATTTTTGTTTGATGCTGATATTAATTCTTTTTCATATTGTGCTTCACGAATTATCTAATACATAACAAAGCAGAGACAAATTATGAAAACAAATACGTAATGAAAACAAACCTCAGATAGTGTTGGATGATTTTGTTTTCCTAATAAACGCCGTGCTCCTTTTAACTCTGGATCAGCTTCACTAATAACCTTTGAACACATCATTCATAATTGTAGAATAAGAAAATAACAAAAAAATTTATTCTTCATACTTACATCGTATGTTTTTCTGCCAACTGTTTCAAGAACATCAAGACTACCTGAGACAACTTTCATACCCTATGAACGAAAACAAAAAACTAATATCTTCTGGAAATGTTGTTTTTAGATAGGCAAAACAAAACGAGTTCGGCTGCTATTATTGAATTGTACGATATTAGATTATATCAGAACTGATTACATATAAGTCAAAAAATGCCGTACTTGTCAGACCCAAACGCAAAACAACGTTCGGTAAAGACGATTGATTTAATTGAATATTCAATCTCTATTACTGTAAATCGGTTTCCATTCTTAGAAAAAACATCTATCTTCGATGAATTTCATTCCTATTGATTGTAATGCTAGGAATATGTGATGATTGAAATAGACATACTGTACAATGACGCATGAGAGAAACAATAGACCATTTGGAAACAGAATTCTCTTAGAAAATTTTCACCGTACAGTGTGCTATAACTTAAAATGAAATAGAAAACTTTGTTTGGCAATCTGAAAATCTCTGTAGATTTTTCTTCACTATATTTTTGTCTTATACGAATATATTGTACGGCAATGAGATTCTTTCAAACTTTGATTTGTTATAGAAAGATAAAGTATGATCGATTCGATACCTTGAAAAAGTATGGTAGAATACTACTAATAATAATTCGAAGTCTCGCTGGAAAAAATGATGTTTATGCACCAATCAAGTTACTTCCTCTTAGTCATGATACACATGACTAGAGAAATGTAAGTAAAGAAAAAAATACAATTTTCAAGTAGAGAGTAATAAAAATCCTCGAAAATCTCTCATATCGCATTATCTACATATGAGATGTCGTTGTAAATTCTATATCGGAACTGAATATAATCTCAGTATACAAAATAACTTAAGAATAGATTATGTTTTACTCTTATTCACTTACAGTAGTTGTCAGTTTATCAAAGCTCAATGCATTAAGCCAACCATCATGATTAGTAACTGCATCGTTTTCTTCTGTTTGAGAAGTTGATGCTTCAGGTTCTAAAAATTAAACATTGAAAAAAAAATTAATTGAAATTTAAAAAATATTTTCTTTTTACAAACCATCTTCACTATCTGACGTTTCGCCTTTAATTTTAAATGCCATACGATTCATTTCTGCTAATTGTTGAGGATCAGGTGCACCAAGACCAGCTTCAACGGATTCAATGACTGCATTGAAACCTTCACCTAAACGGAATCAAATATATGAATTGTATATCTTGCAAAAACCATCATGATACATACTAACAGTACTTGTCAATGTTGAAACACTTTGTTTGGCTGTCGATAAAAAGGATCCTAGATTACTCCATGGATTATGCCAATGTGGCTAAATAAAAATATTCAATGGATGAAAACTACGAATAGAATTTTATCAAACACACTGTTCGTGTTGGTGATTGAGCAGCAAGTCGATCTAATACGTAATGAGCATCTTTGACGTTATGCTTTTTTAATATTGTTGACGATGATTCTTCATCGCGACGTTCAATGGGACGAGAGGTTCGTGCATGTATTTTATTTTCATCTTTATTGACGTTTGAATCAAGTTGTTTTCTACGAAATTTTTTTTTCTGTAATCGTTGTTGATCGGATGATTCACCTTGATCATCTTCATCGGATCCGAATCGAGATAGACTACCACCAGTTTTCGATGGTGATGATGATAAAGATGATGCTGAATCTTGTTGTAAAAGTATTGCATGTGCTGGATTTTTTGATTTTTCACTAGCTAGTTCATCATGAACATTCCAATCATCCCAACCATCAGTTACTGGTGGAAGAGATGGGTTGGATATTGAGTTTTCATTTATAGGCAATTCAATTGGGTTGGTTGCTGGCTGTGCATCAGATATTACAATAGGAATTGATTCACCTTCGTCTGCACTTTCAAATTCGTCGTCACTATTCTCTTGCATTGGGACAGTCGACATTTCCTAAATATAAATATCTAAAATAAAATTTGTAGTTTATAATGTGACGGTTAATTCATGGGTAGTAAAAAATGAACGATCACTCCTATTCTAATAGCTGAGTCGATCAAGCATTCACTTTCATCGCAAATATATGCTTTTTGTTCTGCCCTATTAGAAATCACTCAATGACCTCAGTCAGTAACGGTTTCTATTTATGCCGTTCGCAGCAGAGCGACATCTTTCATGGAGAGCTTATTATATTATATTAGATGTAATATAGTAAATTCAAAAGAAATTAGGATTATATATTGTTAATAGTAGTGCTCATTTCTGACCGATTGAAGTATATGATATCGAAGACAAAAAACCGTTAACTTTTCGATATAGAATTTTGCCTGTTTCAATGAGCATCTACTGCGCCATCTTTTGTTTCGAAATTGATTGGCGTCTATCATTAACAAAGGTTTTCACATTAGAATGTGAGAAAAATAAAATACTTCCAGGAGCTTTTTTTATTGTCGAGAAATATGTTGAAAATCGAATAATTGTATGTTGTGTGAGTGTACTTGCTAATCGTTACTGATGCATGCACACTCATTTTTCCGACATTTTTTTCGGTCAATTTTGTAGTTGCAATATTAAGGCTAGTGAACATGTTCTTTAACTATGATTATTGTACACAACGATGATGAAGAAAACAAAAGCATATTGAACTAGAAATAATGATTCTAAAAATCTACACAATTGATCTCTGAGTTGTGTCAATAAAAAAAAGAAAAATTTACAATAAAACTATTACCCTAAGTTCTGTTTTTAAGTAAAAAAATAAAATTATTTCTATTCTTAAGATAAATTCTCTATCTCATTATTTTTAATGCAGTTATCAAGAAAAGCAAATAAAATTTGATGTTGTAGCAAGGAATTTATTGATATTCAACATAAAAGAAAAACATTAAATATCAGTTTCTACAGTATACTTAGAATTTGGCATCGATTCACTAAAAAAAAAACAGAATACTTGCTGTTTCCATGTGTACTTCTTTTCTTGCTGGAGAGCTCTATAAATTTAGGCGAGAAGTGAATAATCTTTCTAGTAGTTTTCCGTGGCTATGCAAATATCTAAGCAATATACTGTTTAGAAAGCAGAGATCCTGAAAAGTACAGGTGACTTATTTGTACTGACTTCGATGAAAATTTTCGTTTTTTGTATTTTCAACTTGATATTTCTATCTTCGAATTGTATTCAAGTATATCATATTAATATCACGAAAATATATGCATCAGTTAATTCAATGAAAAATAAAGACATTGAAATTCCTGTTTTCTTTTGTCTTTAAAATTTCACTGATAGATTCATGTTCAACAATTCTCTGTTGCTTGGGAGAACAATTTGTACTTCGATATTATTTTGAATACCCAAACAAGTGTCTTTAATAACTGTAAAAACTTATGATTTCATTCATCGAAAACGTTGTTTTATTGTAAGCAGAGAATAGTCAATGATTTTTGACGATCAATCAAGTTGCGGTAACCACACAGTCGCTCTTCTATTGTTTTTTGCATCCCAGAGATTTCAAATCTTCATATTTAGGTAATACGGAAAAAAACTCCTCTTCAAAATGTCCCGCACTACCAAAGTAGTTAACGCGTGATGCATTATTATAGAACTCTTGCCATTTGATAGCTAATGCAGGTGTCCATTTCACATCAAGTAACAACTGTCTCAATGCGCTGTTGTCAATGATTGGTCTGAAACAATCAATCTCCAAATATGATATTTGTATTCAAAATCTGATTTAACTTACGATGAAGTGTTCAGTACAGTTTGCCACGCCAACATATCATTCCTTGTGAAGCATGAATAATAGTTGCTCATTCTAGGATAGTAGCTGAAGATATGAAGACACATTTCATCTTTTGTCCGGAGACCACCCTAGTATAAGTAAAGTGAGATAGAATAGATTCTCGCTCGTCTTGTTCGTTACTAGTGTAATTTCTTTCTTATTCATTGTATTGTATACACATCGAGTAGCAAATGCATCACCCTAAAACACAAATTATAGACAAACAAACAAAAGTAGAAATTTCGGTTTTGTCTACTCGATATAGTTTGATTGGTTTTGTTAGAACATTCTCAAATTGATAATTGAAATTGTACGCTTCAGCATTGAACAAATATTGAACAGCTTTATTGTTGCGAATCAATTTCGTCCATATACTTTGGCCTGATAATTTAAATAGTAAAAACTGATTTTCAATGCTAATTGAACTAAGTTACTTGCCTTGTAAGTGAGTATGAGGAAAGGCTGACAAAACGGTGATACCAGATTCAGGTAAATGCTATCAAAAGAAAAAGGATATGAAATTCTCGTTGCAATGGATACGTACCTGAGAAGCTTTTGGATCACAATAGGAGTCAACAATAAATCTGTTGACTTGTGGTGGAATGGCAAGAGATGCCGGATTTGGACCTGTGCCGAAAGAAAGAAAGCCAATATCGTGTTGACGAAGTTCTTTACCCATGTAAAATCGAATTCCTGAACTATCAGTACGATCTAAGAAGGAAATAACAACGATAATCATGTGTCTTTATTTGACTCAAACTGTCGTACTCAACGCTCGTTTCGGATTATCATAGTGAATTTCAAGCACGTAATATTTGACAGGAAAGTTACCGCCGACAGGATAACCAGCTTCTTCAGGAAACTCCTCGAGCTACTCATATGATATGTGTTATATTATTTTCATTGGCCTTTTAATATGAGCGCTTACATCATCACCACCGATAGCCCATACACTGGCACTGTTCGACATACACAAAGGTACTTGAACATAAACGTTATCGCAAGCATCGTCGGGCAGATTTGCATCATCGAATGTTGCCGCTGGATCACATTCGTAAACAACCATATGATGAATAAGATCACGATTAGTCGGATCGATCAGTACTTTATGCTTGAAAAACGAGAGAGTAAGTCGTGATATGGGATATGCCACTATGATTGGTACGAAAATACAAGGTAGATCGCTATTTCTTTGATAAATCAAAAGTGAAAATAGATATGCGCTTGTAATTTTCTACATTCGAACGAGAAATCATGACGTCTCGAAAGGATTTCAAATCTCGCGGGTTCATAATTGGTAAATTAGATGAGATTTTAGATGCTTTTGTAGCCTCATTATTTCCCGTTCGAATGTTGAAATGCACACCTTCATATGTATTATCACTTTTGAGTTATGAACGGACTGGCAATCTGTTTTATACTTATTTTGGTACCATTTGTAGTGTCTTCAATAAGAAAAACATAGTGTTTCGATTCTTTTTTTTGTTTTGGATCGAGAAGAAAACTGAGAAATTGTAAAATCTCTGAAAAGCGGAACTTTACAGAATGGAGAAGTTCTAAAAATTTCGTTGACGTCACAAAATTACTATGGAGTCTTCGTCAATGCAAGATGAATTCAATAATTTCGGAAACGTGAAATGAAATTGAAATAAAATGTTCATCATAACTCCTTCCGGTTTCCTCTATAAACGATGAACTTTTAAAGAAATAAAAGTAAAACTGAGAAAATTCTTGAAACGAAAATTTTGTTTCATTCTGCAGAACTACAGCAAGACCTGTCCACCTTTAATACTTACTGCTATAGCATGTCTTTTTGTCTGAAAATGATTAGGCGCTTTGTATACTTTGCAATAGTAGGTTGATTCATCCGATGGAACATGATACTGAAATGAATATATATATATATCTACAGTAGATATGCTCGATGTAGAACGAGTAACGAAGAAACTGACATTGCTGGCCCGAAACTCAAATGAGTCAAGTTCGACAAACTTCTCCTCCAAAGATGGACTTCCATAAGATCGAAGTGGAATCATTCGTGAACCTCGTCGAGAATCATGATATGCTATGTCACCATCCGATCGAGACATATCAGGATCGACGAGACCATAGGCAAAAATGAGAACGTTGGTTCCAGACTATATCGAGTGAGAAAATTTTGTTTTTTTCAATGACTTATAATACATAATCATATCTTACCCTGATTGAAACATCCATCGAGTCACATGTATCAAGCAAGCGTTTAAATTGAATGGATGTCCATCCATTTTGTTCACGGCCTTGCAGATGAAACCAATCTGTTGTTGTATTGTCGATGACCGGTCGTAACGTACTGAATGCATATCGATCCTGAACAAAATAAACCAAATCGATTCTATTCACATTTCGTGACACAGACACTGCATACTTGAAAGTGAACTTTACCTGCCCAATCGACCCATCCAACACCAATATCAGCTCCGCTCATTCCACCAGCTATAATATACGTTTATAAGATAAACTATAATTGTTATAGTCAATTCGAACTACTCTACCTGGACTGATACCCAAAGCAATCCATCCTGTAGTTTTGACATGCAACTCGAACATGATCTCTCGTTCAGCATCGTCTACTGTCCACCAAAGATCAGCAACATTTCGTTCGAGTTCAGCTGAATTTTTGTAGGTAGTGAATGGTTTGATAGGACTCGAAATTCCATCGGATTTCTCGACTTTCACCAATAGGAGTAACAAGAATTGAATGATGACACACGACTGCATTATAGATGTGCCTCGAAAAGACTGTTGGCCCATCTCGCACGATATCAATATATTTATATGTTAGGTATTAGTGCTGGATCGTGTTTTCGGCAGAACATTGCTTTTTTCTTTCCTCTATCTCTTGTGTGCTTGTAATAGAGAAAATGAGTAATTCTGATTAGGATGATATTTGTTCTTGGATATAAATGATTCTAACTAAGATGATATAGATTATTGAAATATGAATCATTCTAAATAAGATAATATTTATACTGGGATATCGATAGAATTTTCAGCTATTTCTATTGTATTTTTGGTATTTATCATCTTGACTGAGACGATATCATTGTACATGTCTGAGCGTCGGTTAGAGTCGTAAACTAGTTGATAGTGTGTATCTAAATATGTAAATAAATAATAATTCTAATCCAAAGACTAGAAATATCAATTTTTTTAGCTACCAACATATATATTTCAATCAGACCCAGGTGACTTCAGTTTCTGTGAAAAATTGAAAGAACAATACACATCACTCTCTCATAAGAAGGGGAATTATAACAGTAAAACTCACAACCATTTCCTCGAGAAATTCTCTACCCAACACAACTTGTTGTATACTTAGGACCAAGGGGGAACAAACTGATTTCGTGATTTCTGATTTCAGAGATTGAAATCAGTTTGTTTCCCCTTGGGTTAATTTAAGAAAATTGTAAAGCTAAATAAATTTTCTGTAAGTAGCATAATAATTTTGTTATAGGAAAAACAGTTGACATATTTCTAATTGATGTTCGATCGTCAAGGCATCATATTTTGAAGATCACTGAAAGTTATTTGGCTAAATTTATATTTCAAATAAAAAAAACAATTCGAATGACATTTTCATAAAAAGGCAATGACACTACATCATAGTGAAAGATCAGCTGAAAACGTTAGATGATTCATCTTATTGAAAAAGAGTCTCATTCAATAGTTTATATAATTTCAATGTATATATGAGTGCGGATGAATAATTGTTTCATTCGTTCTCATTGACACTCATGTCAACTAGGAAAACTGTAGTTTTAATACAAATCATATTTTTCTGATTTAAAATATGTCTTTAACGTATATATTTTTATCTTTCAGTTCTTTAGTTAGCATAGAACTTAGTCGATCATGTTGAGTTCCATATTATTTTACGTGAGATTACAGTAAACAAAAGACAAATAAACAAGTTTTCATTGAGAAATACAAGTTAAAATTGTATTCTTAATTTGATGAAAAGTGAATGATATTATTTTTTTTATTTTGAAATCGTTCATAAGGAACAAGTGAGAGAGAAAATTTTAAGTGAACCAATTTTCACGGGAGCAATTCGAATTGTCTCAAATGGGTTGTGAAAAACAGAAGGGCATCATAGAAAATCTCAATTGCGACAAATTCAAAATCTTTTTAAAATTTTTTCTTAGATTTGATCGTCAAAAGATTTAGAAGTCATTGCAAAGATCAAAATGTTGTTTTTGGAAATTTCGTACTGTAAGCCTGCAGTGGATAGCACTGCCCTGATTTTCGTGATTTATTCTCATAGGACTATATCTATACGATGAAGAGGTTATATATTTTCATGATAATCAATGGTTTTTGTTTTTCAAAATTTATATAAAGACATATTGACACAATATTTTAAAGGAATAATAATGTTCAAATAGTAATCACTTCGAGCACTTAATCGACTTTGTTTTGTTCTAGCATTTTTATACAATTGAGTTTTCCAAGTAGTTAGGCTGATATTTGCAATTATGGGTCTATGACGTACCTATTTTTTTTATCTCATTTCATTTTCCATATACATTGCGCTAGAATATTTCATTGCTCGGAGATACTTTTTCGTTTGCGAATACTAACACAGAAACAACAATATGGAGTTGAAAATAATTATAATCAATAAACATTTAATTAGACAAGAGATGTAGATAAACATATAACAACTTGTTCATAATGAATCAATCATTTTTGTTCTGCTTTTCGTTTTTTTGAGAATATCAAAAGTTGCCTAGGAAAATTATTCCTTTTGATAAGTTTCGAATATAAAGTCTGTAGACAAAGAGATCTCGTATTCATAAGCAACACAAAAATCAGTATTGCCTTTCTTTACAATAAAACTGGTTCTTATAATTAAATTTGAATAGTTTTATTGATTGACGTATGAGGATCAAGTTTTTATTTCAGGGAAAAAATGCTCCACATGACTGATCATGTTGTTTAAAGTAAATATCTAAATTGAAAAGTTGAATTTATTCGAAAAAATTTCATTGGAATGGTTTAATGAAATTTCTGATAAGGAAAGAAAAAGAAATTATTTAACGGGCATCATTCAAGATTATTATGAGAAAAGATATGCAACATTTATTAAGTATAATATTTGATGGAAATATTTACTAGAAGAACTCTATTGAAGTCTAAATTAAACAGAAAACAAAATCTAATCATTTTATCGATCAATTCAGAATATCTAAAAATAGAAATCTTATCTTATGATAAATTTCTTGTTATATTGATGAACTTTGAATAAATCAAGTTCTGAGTTCATTTTATTTACTGAAACAGAATGCAAATTGGGTTAGATCATAGTTGCATTCGATTAGACAAGATTTTAATTCAACAAGAAGAAAAGATTTCAAAAAAATCCAACGAGCT
Source organism: Rotaria magnacalcarata (assembly GCA_900239745.1). NCBI lineage: Eukaryota > Metazoa > Rotifera > Eurotatoria > Philodinida > Philodinidae > Rotaria > Rotaria magnacalcarata. Next base: position 10,602 of record OENM01001121.1, on the reverse strand, counting down.
GCAATGCTTTTTTGTGTGTCATTTTTGATTTTGTTTTTGTTTTGTATACAAAAAGGGGATCGTTTATGATGATAAGAATTATATTTATCTCGATCAAAATACTGATTATTTTTGTTGAGAACAAATAGACAATATTTTGTTTCAATTGCTAAGATTCTTAAAAAGACAAAACAAAACTGATTCATTCTTTATGCGATCACCATTGACTTCTTATTTCCATTTTAACTTATTAAATATGTAAAATTTCAAATTTTTGACGGATGTAAATATTATTTTCTTTCGAATTGAATTCATCAAGTTCTAAACTAATTAGATCTTTGTTATTAGACTATTTTTTTAATAAGCATTGATTAGAACTTTATTGATAAATAATTTAACTCATTAGTATCAAATTGAACTAATATCATAAAGGTTCCCCCTTTCTCAACGAATAAATTTCCTCTTTGAGTTTTATAATATTTGATGCACATTCTATTTTACAATAATAAATCATAGTAACAAAGTTTAACAGTTATTGTGATTGAAATGCGGTCACCAATCCACGCATCGTATTTTAAACTATGATACGTTTTGCTTTCTATCTCTAAGCGGAGTACTGCACGGTTTAATTTTAACGAAGTGTAATTACTTCATTTACTTTTCTACACATTCGACTCCCTAAAAGTGGAATAATCTCAATCGATTCGATACACGTTCTGCAATGTGTTTTATTAGTTGTGACAAATACATATTTTTCTGAAAATTATTTTACCAGTCAATAGAAAATAGATCTTATTTGTTGTGATTTGAAAAATCAATTTTTCGTAATCTAGAGTATATGAAAATAACAAAAAAATTAAATGATTTTTTTGAAATATGCGATTATCATTATTCGATGAGACTCTATTTTGAGATTTAAGAACTAGCATTTTGATTGATTATTTGATCATGGCGAAAAAATTTTTTGTTTTATTTTTTAAATTTATCCTAATTACAAAATCTTTATTATTTTATTCTTGCTAGTGAATATGATTCAACGCATGCACTATAGCATCGATAATAGAAACATTGATTTATATTGTATTTTGCCCCAGATATTATTATCTGATTTTGAGTAGCTGCCTAATTCGACTTCGAATATAAATGCAAAAAGAACGATTCCATGTTTTCACGCCACTGTCAGAAATAGATTTACATTTTATAAATTATAAATTTACGGATGAAACTTTTTCTTTCGCTTTTTTGCAGCAGTTAGCATGGGTGCGGGTTTTTTTGTACTTATATTCGAAGTGGTAATGATTACTTCATTCTCCATTTATAATCGAATTCGAATTAGGCAACTCATGTGTAGGCCCGTGTATGTCCACCTTTCCTCGCACCCACAGTTGCCATGGTGTGTTTGTGTGTACCCAAGTCGAACAGTACGGTCCGTATACGGTTCCTTTACGACTATTTTCCGGGCGAAAATTTGCCGTAATATCTGCCGCAGTAATACGGACCCTATGATCATGAGAGTACGGAGCACAAACAGCCGTAAGTCATGAAAATTCAGTCCCGATTACGGTGCCGTATTACTGTGTCAGGTATTACGGGCAAATACGGCTTATTTACTGCCGTAAATACGCCGTTTTGACATCGTTTACCGTCGATAAACAGACCGTAAACGAGTCCGTTAGCTTATTTTGTTGATAAATAAATTGGAATTAACTTCGACAAATATCTCAATCAAAGTTGTAACTTCGGTACGACATGTATATATATATATATATCGAGAGTGTCTACATCTATTGGATTGGAAAAAAATTAATCATAAATATCAATATTCATGTTATGAAAAGAATAATACCGAAATAAGTATCTATGCAGTTCTGCCATTTCTTCGCCTCCGCATTGTCCCCACCATATTATGATTGCTCTAATAAAAAGCTCCCATTGGTATAAAAGTATGAGTCACCAACAAGATGAATTGTACAATACGAAACGATACTATTAATTTTGTGAAAGTATTATTTACAATCGTGTTTCTTTATATTTTCTGTAAATAGGTATATTGTTGTACAACTTTAGACTAAAATATGATACTAATTAGAAATAATAGTTATTGGATATATCGATTGAATCGTTTATTATCTTCATGTCAATCAAAAAATGGAGAAAATCTGTTCTCATCATCGATGGCATTGAGCTCGACAATGAAGAAACTTTTTGATTCGAAACAATACAGAGAAGCTCTAAATGTTTTCGATCAACATTTTGAAATATCAACCGATTCGACTATTGATATGGCAATAAAAGCATGTACTCTATCAAAAGATTACAAACGTGGTATTCGTATTCAACAAAGACTCTCATTCAAGTCACGGAATAATTCTTATATTCAAGCTGCATTACTTTGCTTTTATTGTAAGTCATTCACTACTTAACACAATTATATCTCGATCGTGTTTTTTTGTTTTTCACTTTTAGTGGAATGCAAAGATATTGATAATGCAATGCATCTATTCTCTTCCATTACAAATAAGTCCAATTATATGTATACAGTTGTGTTTAAAGGTCAATATTCTTTCAGAACGTTTTTTCTTTTTATAAATATGTGTTATAAATAGGTCTAATTACTAATAACGTGGCAGAGAAGGTATTGGATTTATTCGATGAAATGAAAATTGAACCTAATCAGTTTACTCTCAGTACCTTGTTTAATGCATGTGCTCTACTTAATAATAATCGAGCAATGAAAATAGGAAAAAAGCTACTTGTTGAAATGCCAGAGACTTACCGAAATAATAATGTCACTTCAACTTCAGCAATTCACATGTTAATGAAATTTGGCGATGTTGAAAGTGCCGAACGAATTTTTAGATCAATGAAAACAAAAAATATTATTACTTACGGAGCTATGGTGAAAGGTAATTAATAAATAATATGTTTCATAATATATACAGAATTTAATTTAGGTTATGTTGGAAATGAATTGTTCGAAAAAGCGTTGGATTTATTTGAGCAAATTCATCTTAGCTTAACGAACGTAACTTATACTATTGTTTTTAACGCTTGTGCCAAACTTTGCAATGATCGAGCAATGAAAATAGGAAAAAAGCTACTTGCTGAAATGCCAGAGA
>OENM01001120.1:25550-44133 GCA_900239745.1 Rotaria magnacalcarata | reverse complement strand
TCATTGATGGCGACGATGATGTTGACGATAATAAGGCAGAAACATATTTATATTTGCTTTGATCAACTTTCCAAAAAGATTGAATCAGATATCGAGACATAGAATAGAATTCAACATCATCTTTAAAGGAGAATTAAGTTGATCAGAAATAGATAAGATTCGAACGAAAAGTGAATAGCAGATTGAAATCTTTTTTTCATATTGAATTATCAAAAATCAAAGTATTTATTTCGATTTATCCTTCAAAATCATCTTTTTACTGATTTTCAGTCTATGTCAATGATTATAAAACCGAATGAAACAGAATTAATTTATATTATATATATTTATCATCTATCTGGTTATTATAAAAGACAACTTGTATATATGACGAATAAATTTCTTAGCATTACGTTCTCGAATTTATGACAAAATGATGTCACTAGAAAGCAGTAGTAAAAATACCATTTGAAAAAATGGATTTTGACTATAGATCAAATGATGAACATAGTGTGAATGAAAGATTGCCAGAGAATAGGACAGAGATTTTGACTCTATGTGCAAGAAAATGAGAAAAATTTAATTTTTAGTTTTTTTTCTCACTGAAAAAGTCGATTGAATAGAATTATTTTTGTTGAATTTTAATGTAAACCATATCGATGGAGTTTCGCTAAGTCATCTGACAATTTCGTCGAAATTTATTCAAGTTTTTAGGATTTCTAGAGCTGTTTGCTCGGATTGTTTTAATAGAAAAATATTTTGAGTCTCGACTGCATTTTCATAGAGACATGGGTCAAATAATATTTATGCCGTTTCATTATTTTGTGACGAATAAAAATTTTAATTTTATCAAATCAGCAATTAGTTCTGTTTTTTGCCCCTCTTGATAAAATTAATTACATATTGAGATTGCTCATGAAAAGCTGCACCAGAATCCTATGCAATATTTAAAAAAATTTGATCATCTTATGAGATTCACAAACTCATTACATACTGCAGTGTTAAGAGCAAGTGTGAAAAACTTTTATTCATAGTAATATCTACAAATTTCCCGTCTTTTAGTTTTTTAAATAAAAGTCGAATATTCTCAAAAACATAAATATTGCAATTAACTATAAAGTATCGAATAGAAATTAAAATAATCTATCCTAATCTACAGATAATCAAAGTTTTGTCTATTTTTTTCACAAGATCTAAACTATTCAATTGTTGAATTTAAAATGATTGTTATATTTGAAGATTTTTCTCTTTTAAAAGCATCGGGTAATTTCGATTGCTTCATCTCGAACACTAACCTTTTGAACTTAATCTATTGACAAATGCTGATGTAATCATTATAACATGTCTTTTTCTTTAGTAAAAATTAGAGATTGAAGCCGTTCAAAACAAAAAAAAAGAGAATGGAATCTATACTAATACCTAGACAATAATCTATTCTTAGTCTTAGTTCGTAAAATTGGTAATCATTTGTGCTACTTGGTTGATGTTTTAGAAGCTGAAAAAGTACTAGTGAGAATACATTTGAATGCTAATGAAGGCGTAACTAAGCGCTAATGTAACTCCTTGTCGTAAGGTAAGCTTATAGTGTCAGTTTTCGTATATGAAATAATATTCCGTCTGGTAATATCTTGCTACTGCGTAAGAAAAAAAAATAAGACTTTCAATACAACAACTAAGGAAATCTGTAATTCGCTTCTGATGAACACACCTTGTCGTACAAATTAATACTTTGTTTTCACATCATATTAAGTCCAGCCACAGATGTTAAAAACATTTTTCGTGTCAATTCAAGTCAGAGCTTACTTGCCCCCGTTCTTTATGTTTGCCATAATCGTAATTTCCACGATATAATAGGAGAAAAAACGTATGAACTCCACTACATCAATCACTTCTACTACAGTTACATTGGATTTCAAGTTGAAATACAATAAAAAAATGAGTAATCAGACTTATGTTATCTTGAGCTCAAAATCTTAACGATTACTTTTAACAGATAAAATTGTTGAGAGATTTAATTTGAGCAATCTTCACTATATAGATAGACAAATAAATAATTAACAAAACAGCACAGTCTGGAGCAAATGGAAATCTATACAATTGCAATTTTGCTTTTCAAATGTTCCTATCTCGAAATCTCTTTTTTTATTGCAAAGCATTGTTGCTGCACGATGCCTCAATACTGTCTAAAAAACCACTTCTCCCTTCAATGCAAAATGAAATGCTTCTATACCACCAAGACAAGCTTAAATCGCTCTAGATTTTCTTATCTTTGAAAAAAAGGTATTTGTTGACCCTGATACATCTCAAGGAGTCTAAAACATAAAAGAAATTGTGTTTCTATACTCTTTTCTACCTGTAAACATGAATTAACGCTCAATGAAATTGATCGTCTGAAACATGAGTATATTATTCTCTCAAGTTCAACACAAAAGCATAACCTAGCGCTCAAAATAATTCAGATAATAGTGCTATTCATAGGGACACAATAGTTGCAATCATGGATAACTTTTTTCCCAAATAATACACGATTAAAAAGTTTACTGATTGTAATACATTCATAAATTGACATATTGTGATACTTCACAATCTTTAAATTGTCACAGAAGTTGGTCAAGTTTTCATTCAATCTATTCAAATAATATGAAAAATATTCAACAGGCGTCACACCTTTTGATGCATAAACTTCATAGATACAATAACCCTTAGTTTTGCTGTCGTTTTCTATTTGCAACTTCAATGTTAAATACCCATTTCCCTAAGCTACTTTTTAAAACCCAAAAAGAGATAAAAACGTGAAGTATTAAATTTTCACCTGAGACAGGTAGTTGTCTTCTTTTCAGATAGGATTCTTCATCAATTTTGTCAAACTTGATACAGAAAGTAATCGATGTCATAGATTTCTGTAACTTTCTCAATGTTAATCCTTATAGATCTATTCTTAAAAAATTGACTCAAAGTCTACAGACGTAGATGGAGATGGAGTGTACAGTAGAGTTTCGTAATAGAATTTATAAAGAAATTGTAGCTGCAAAAAATCATACGAATGAAATGATGCCGGTGGTATTGTTGAATTTATTACAGTTCGTTGTTGATACAAAATTTAGAAATGAATGTGCATATTTAAAACAGACCAAACATTTCTCGAAGATTTAGGCAACAAAAATTGAGACAAATTAGTTATCTGACATGGGTTCCGTCTTTCTAAATATGGCAAAGGCCACGTCAAAATTATAAAATATAGTTATCAATTTCGTCAGTTCAATAAATGCATCAAACAAAGGAAATTTTTGTAAATCATATTGTTGTAACGAATTTCGTTTGATGATAAATGGATAGTTTATATTCGTTACTGCTGCAGCTTTAATTTTTTTATTTGTGATCACAAAGAGAAACTGGAAGAGTAGCGTTACCGCTATCCTCGGTGTATAAGATGTTAGTTACACTACTCCATTCTCCAATGTTCTCCCATGCAATAAAAACCGCATGAAAATCGGCGGTTAACCGCGGTTTTACCGGTCCGGTTACCGGCTCCCATTACCGCAGAACGGATAAATACCGCGGTTTACCGCAAAAAATGATCCGGTATTCGCAACATGGGCTAGTTCTGTTCCAGTTCTGATGTATCATACAATGTACCCAAGTCCAGCAGTGGGCAGATTTCCAAAAAAGGAAATTTCCTGGCAAAAAATGCATATTTCGGAAACTACACGGATGAAAAATTAAGCTTCTCGAAAATATCAGAAACTTTCGTAATTTTGCAAATATTCTACAGCATACACAGCAATCAAAATTAAGTCATTTCCTGGAAATTTCTATAATTTCTATATTAATATCGTATAGGTTTATCACTAAAATGTGTATAGATTTAAAGGCCCTATCCCAAGAATGAGAAGAATTTCTAGTAAATTCCGTATTTACCGGAAATTACGGAAATTACTAGAAATTCTTCTCATTCTTGGTGTAGAGCCTTTAAATCTATACACATTTTAGTGATAAACCTATACGATATTAATATAAAAATTATAGAAATTTCCGTAAATACCGTAATTTCCAGGTGATTACCGAAATTACTAGAAATTCTTCTCATTCTTGGGGTAGGGCCTTCAAATCTATATACATATTCAGTCTTGAACCTATAGGATATTAGTGTAGAATTCATAGAAATTTCCCGGAAATTTCTTTTTGAATGTGAAACTGGTTTCTGAAATTCCTTGGATGTTTTGTTGGTTGATATTTGAAAATATGGCAATTTCTGAGAATTTTCTGTTTCCCGTAATGGTAATTTCTGCAGTTTCAAGGGAATTTCTGTTAGCACGTTTGTGTGTCTTTTAATATTTTGTTAGAAATTCGGTATTTTCGGAAATTTACTTTTCCGGAAATCTGAACATACCTCGAATCCAACGATAATTCTGTAAGATCTGACAGGATCTGATAAAATTCTATTGGATTCCAGTCGGATCGGATGGGTTCCGATAGGCGCCTACTGTCGGATTGCTCGACCTGGGTACTCGCTTTATATATGCACACGAGAGAAAAAGAGAAAGAGAGAGAGAGAAAGAGAGAGAGAGAAAGAGAGAGAGAAAGAGAGAGAGAGAAAGAGAGAGAAGAAAGAACAGAAAAAAGATACGATAGGCATTTCCACCTTACATTAATTACGTTTAGCAATGTAACCACATTGCGCAATGATATACGGATAATATTTAGAAGAAGATCAGATACATTAATGATAGTAATAGGTTGTACAACATCCATTGAGAATAACACATTCTATAACACGGATGAGAAAGTAATAGTCCTGTCTGCACGACAGTCTCAAAGGGTATCATCTTAAAAAAAAGAAAGTTCAGTACATCAATTTCTTTCTTGTACCGTGAGGACATAGTGCAAGATACTCTCCTAAACTTCACGACTTTAATTACTGAAAGTTAAAACAAGATGATGCGAATCCGTTCATGACAACTCTACGAATACCTGTATGACGAACGCTCAGTGTTGTAGAAAACTTCCAGCTGTTTAATACACAATTAACAAAAGTGAATCATATGTTAGAACTTATTAAATTTTTATTCAATCCGTAGTGAAGTTTGATATGTAAATTTGTCACACACTTTATAGGAGCACTAGTAATGCAATTCACATCAGACAAAACTCTCAGCAATGCTATCCAGTATAATATCTGTTACACTGACCATTACATAGTCGTGATCAAAACGGATGTATGTGATAACTTTGAAGGAAAAATTCATTAATTATAAAGGACGGTAATTTCGGTAAGATTTCTTTGTTTTGCAGCATAAAATAATTCAGTGACACTTCATAGGCAATACACTCGCGACATCTATAGAATTCAATTTATGATTAGTTGCTATTTTATTCAATCCTCTAAAATAGAAATAGCCAATGAAACAAAGAACTATTACATCCATCCGGTCTCTTTCTTTTTCTTAACTCGTCAAAAGTTTTTTCATCTCTCTTTTCTTCTTACATTTTTACGAAATCTTTCAATTTGAAATTTCTTTTTCATTTTTGCATGTGTTCATGCTAGACGATAAACAATCGTCCATCGTCCGTCCGAAAGCTGTACCACCTATGTTTACACCTGTTCTCACACCTAATTCTCATTCGTCACCAATAATGCAAACTCCAAATCGACTATCACAACAAGCTCTTACTGAAATAGGCACCATGATACGCAAACATGATCGAGAAGCAACACGTCTGTTCGATTGTATCGGTCAAGTTAAAGCATTTTCATATAATTCAACTGAACTTCGTTGGGAAAATTCACCTAATATCGAAGGTAATTTATGTGTATATGAAAAACAACAAATCATAAACAATAAGCCATGTCCATCATATGCATTTGCAATTATCAATGGAGATAAATTTCTTATACAACCAATAACATCAGATATGGTGCAACAAGCTGACAAATTACGTTTATTCTATGAAGTTGCTCGAAATGATCGTCGTGAAGTTTTTTGTATACACTTTTTAACCGATTCAGAGTGTCTTCGATTAAATACATTTCTTACTCGATGTATTCAAGCTATAAAAACTCTTGAAGAACAACAACAGCAGCAACAACAACAGCAACAACAGCAGCAGCAACAACAACAACAACAACAACAAGTTCGCACAATAGCATCATCTTCTATTCCAATTGATTCTCAAACACAATTGAATGGACAACTACCACCAACAATGTCTATGCAACAAACACCGACAAATATCTATCGACAACAAATGCCACAAACACCAATCATTGTGAGTATAAAGAAAAATCGATTTCTTTTCACTAAAATAAAGTGGACAAACGAATGGTCTGTCTAGCATTTGAAAAATTCTAAAGATTTATTTCCGAGTCCACAGTGAATCAGTCGCAACATACATGAGAAAGGTTAAATGAGTCATTTTTACACTACATTAAGTCGAGTTTTGAACTTCACATAGTTACTAGTTAATTTAAAGCTTGTAGCTGTTTTTTACAATTAACAAGAAGAAATAATTAGAGTCATGGTGGATAATTGTGAATGTTTTAGTTACAAAATCAAACACCACCGCAAATTGGTTCGACTCGTGTTAATGTTAATCAGACTCCGACTCGTTTAATTGCATCATCAAACGTTGCTATTCAACAGCCTCAAGCACCACCACCACTGCAACCTATCAATCCTTATCCAACGCAAATCCCTATAGATCTTCTCCATACCCATCTTGCGCGTTTAACTCCTACTGTTCCATCAACATCCATTGGTCAAATTGAAATTGCTAAGCCAATTGAACAAAGTTCATTTCCACCTTCACCAATTCCGTTAACAAACGGAAGTACTCATAATAATAATACTGAAGATCCAACATCGTCACTCAAACGACTTCTCAATATTCGTGGTCAAAATGCGTTAGAAAATCTTTGTCTTGATGATAGCTCAGTTTTTGCAAAACAACCGGCCCAACAAAATCTACTTGATCTTATGCCACCATCAGCATTCGAACCTATAGCAGCGACACCACCTTCACCTGTGGCTGCTATTGGCGCCGAACGTACGAAACATCGTTTATCAACTCAATTCGCTCCAATAATGAGTCGTGAACATTTTCGTAATGTTCTTCTTCATCTCGTACAAAATGATGATCATTTTCTTGATATTATTTATCAAGCGTGCCTCACTCATCCACCAACATCACAATAAATATTTCAAAAAAACAAAATTATATTAAATAAACTGTTGCATGTACCTTTTTCTCTACCTCTATGTTTGTTTGTTTGTTTGTTTTTTCGTCTTCGTATACTATTTGTCTATACGTTTATTGTATTTGTTTGTCATTACAAAAAAAAGACAAATTATCCTTCTTCATTAGCAATGAAACAAATTCATTCGTGTTTGTTTTTCTTTTTTTTGATTTGTTCAGATTTCAATATCAATCATATTCTTCATGAAACATTCATTTTTATTTATTAGCGAATAATCAATTTCTATTGAAGATTTCAATCATTTAAAGTCTTATTTAGAAAAGTTAAATATAATTTCCTATGATCTGATCGAGCAATTTAAGTGAACCATATTTTATTCTCGAGAAGAGTATTAAGGAAGTACTTCATACGTCATTATTGAGACGTTCCTGATATATTTGTAGTATATAGTCTATTAAGCATGGAAGGCTATTTCATAGTAATACTGTAGGATTTATTTATTTACACTACTGGATTGAAAATTTCAGACTGTGTGACTTCGCTAGGTAGTTAGTCTAGTTTTTATAGAGTAAAACAAGTCGAACATTTCATATTGATTTTTTTTTTGAAAATTTTATTCAGTGAAAAAAAAAAACTACTAAATCTCTTTTCAACAAAATTCAAACATTACTAATTTCAATGCTGAATTTTTCTAATCTATACAGTTTCATTCGATTTAGTTTGAGTTTGAGTAGATTTTTCTTGTATAATTTGATCTGTTTCTTGACTTAATTCTTTAATTCGACCACCGAGACATGGTGGTGTACGATATTGTTCGTTCTGCTTAAGTCCACGACGAAAACTATCATACCATAATGTTGGATTCGGTGTATATAGACTTAATGCATGAATTTGATGTTCTTTAACAATATCTTTAACAAGATCATTTAAACGTCGATGTCGTTCAAGCATTGGCATGGCTTCAAATGCATGTGTTATAACTGTTAATTGTAAATGAGTTTCTTTTCCAGGTTTAAAACCGTTATGTTTATAACTTTCATTGATCAGTTCAACATGATATGGTTTTAAATAAGATTTTTCGATTGTTGCTTTAATTAAATTACATACAGGACCGGATTTTGTTGAGGTTAAACGAATTTGAATCAATGCACTTTGCAATGGATGAAAGAGTTTACCAGCAAACATGATAGCTTGAGCGTTGAATATTGAAAAAAAGAAGAAGAAACATGCAATCAATCTATAGGAATGAATCATTGGTCAATTCTTATTGGAAATCTCATAGTATAAAATTGGAATTTTAAAGAAAATCTCAATATGGTTTATTCGATTTATGAAATTCAATTCATTTTCTATTTAATTAACAAATATACAAGAGAGTAGTTATAGATATGTTTTCATAGGTGTCGCTAATGATTATATAAATTCTCTTATTCGCTATAGAAAAACGAATTCTAGATAACTATTTATTCAATTATTATTTATTGACTTGAGGGCAAGTAAAATTTCGATTGTTGTTGGTAGATAATTTGTCAAATATAATAAAAATTGTGTCCTCCTTGTTTCAGATGAAATTACTCGAGCGGTATTTGCTTGCTGTTGATAAATGTTATGTACAAAGTTTAAACGATCCAGAAGCTGAACCGTATAAATCGAAATATGAAGCAAGAAAATTATTTGAAGAATTACATGCAGAAAACATTGATGAAGAGTCAGATGAAATTAAAAAAGAATTCGACACTTTAGATCTGATTGACGAGAACAATAAAATTAAATTTATCATTAAAAAACCGGATGAATATCTCTATGAGCCTTCTGGTAAATAAATATTATTTTTTTCTCCACAGTGAAGGGACTGAGAAAAAATAATTTCGGACGAAGTTATTTATCAGATTGTAATTATGTATCTATTTTTTTTTAATTTTAGCTACAAAAAAACATCGTTATTTAGTTGATTTATTATTAGATTATCATATCGGTACTATTTATAGTGACACCGAGGAGAAAGGCGAAGGCGAATCACGTCTACAAAGTATTTTAATGTCCATTGAACCAGCACTCAACCATTCATTAATCTGTTCTCTTGCTTTAAATTTATTGAATCAATTAATTCTTATTCGTACTTCTTATGAACAATATAATGAAGCGATTGAAATTGCGAAACGTGCCGATAATCTCTATAATCAATCATTATCCACAGAACCATATCTTTTACGAGAGTTGATCGAAATCGATTCAGCCATTCCAACCATTGATCGTCGAGATGAATTCGAACAAATCTATACTTATACATCATTTTTTCTGGCACAGATTTATGCTAAACTTGATGATAAAGATCAATCAGCAAATTATTGTCGTTTAACACTTGAACGTCAATTAGACATGTTTCACAGTGATAATCGAAAACATTTTGATCCATTAGATTGGGCTACGAATTGTGCTACACTTTCACAATATTATATGACAAAACATGATTATGCCACAGCTCGACATTGTCTTATGTGTGCTGATAAAATGTTAGAAAATGTTGTATCAAATGAGAATTTACCTGAACGAACAGCAAGTTTTAAACGATGTTGGATAAAATATGCCATAAACCTATTGAGTAAGAATGATTTAATGGCTAAAATACATTCGATTAGAATGGTCGAATCTACATAAGAGAATATGTTTGAATTCATCAGCACAGTGAAGAAACGAAAACTTTCCCTCAACTGACTAACCACATGGAAGATTAGATTATCTGAGTGCTGTTAGCCGAGTAGAAAACATCAGTTAAAATATTTCTTTTTCTCTCAGCGATATTGACGAATTTGCATCTCGGATCAAATGATTTTCATTGAGTAGCTTTCCCGGGTTCGCTGAAATCTTAAATAGACGAACTATATTTAAGAAAAAAATGATTATTTTCAGGTGATTCATCGGATCGTCTTCTTCAAGCAGCCGATCGTGATGTTACTCCAAATGAAATTGTTCGTTCATTAACAATACCTAAATTTGAATTCAAACTCTCACTTCCATCAGCGCCGATGACATGTTCGTACGTACTTGATTATGAACAAGCTCGTCAAGTATTTCTATTTGCGATGGAAAAAATAAATTCAGCAAAATCTTACTATGTTCTCGATGGTTTCGTAACGGATCATGTTGAATTATGTCAAGATACAAGTCAATTATATTCCAAATTAGTATTTTTTGAATCGAATATTGATCGTAAATGTAAAATGTATAAACGTCGAATTGATTTATTATCATCATTATGTAAAGAAATCAGCGAAGAACATTATTTATATTTAGTACGGCAACTACTTTTTGAATTAGGCGAATGCTATTCAATCTTGCTTGATCTGAAATTAGAGCAAAAAGAAGATTTACATACAATAAAAATAGTCGAAAAAATTTCGCATCTTATTCAATCTGGCATTTCAGCATTTGAACGTTTTCTAACGACCATGAATGATAAGAAAACAAACGAAAAACCTGAAACGTACGCCGATGAATACATTCGACCAGTATTATTAGCACATTTTTATATGGGAAGATTTCATTCGAAATCTACTCAAAATCGCCTTGAACATATTCAACAAAGTTTAAATCAATATAAAACTATTGTTGATTATGTTGAGAAACATCCAAATGCACTCGAACATATCGAACAGGAATATACTATTTGTAAAGAAATGACTAATTTATTGCCATTAAAACTTGAAAAGTTACGGCAAGCTCAATAGAATCTGTTTTCTTATTTTAGATAAATATATTCACATGGCATTTAGCTTAGTAAGTTTTCTAGATAAAAATTATTTACTGGAGAAAATGTTGCCTAGCAGTGTGAGATATCAGATCCACACATGTCAACTAACCCTAAGCCGTCTTATATTATTCAATCGAATGTTTGCTTTTAGATTTAACTTTTAATTCTGATATTTTTGTGATCGATGACGGTGAATTTCCTTCATTTATTTTTATTTTTCACATATTCTTGATTTTTCACTATAGAAACATCCATATCTGTTACCCGGTGAACGTGATAGCTCTTCAGCAATCGTTCATACGCATGGAATCAATCGAAATCCACCAATACATTCTTCACAACAAGCCTTACAACATAATTTTATTTCCATCCCTCGTATTTATGAACCTAAAGAAAGAGATTTCGTTATTGGTATTATTATTGTTCGTACTCCTGATTTATTTCTTGTCGATATAAACGGTGTAGAATCAGCCATATTACCAATGACATCATTTGATCAGGGTCGTATACCCTCTCGTGGTGCGATGAACCGTTTAAGCGTTGTTTATGCTCATGTTGTACGTACAGATTCGTGGACACAAACACAATTATCTTGTCAATCACTAGATCATTCGAAGAGAAAAAACGATTTTGGTCTTATTGAACAAGGACATCTCATTCGTTGCTCATTAGGCTTGTGCGAAAAACTGCAGCATTCACAATTAATCAATCAGTTAACACATATTATAAAAAATCTACGTATACGTATAACTCGTAATGGTTTTGTATGGTACACGACTGATACAATAAATTCAATGATTGCAGTAAAAAATGTTTTATATAAACACGAACATGAAAATAATATTAGTCATTTAATAAATTGTTATCAATTATTAATGGCAAAACTTCAGCAACAAGATGATAGTCTAATGCAAGTTAAACAACAAAAGCCAAAACTAGTCAAAAAAGAAGTCGAAATAAAAAAGATCGAACAACCGAAAACTAGTGATGCTGTTACGCGTTTACTTCATCAAGTGATTAAAGATGTTCTTAACAAAATTATTGATGACATTGAAAATAATGAAAATAGATAATGCTTTTTTTTTGTTCTCTTTTGTAAATATTTTCGAGAAAATTTATTAATTAAATTTTCTATTTTACGTTTGAATTAATGAATCAGATTTTCTTTTCGAATAAAACATATTTTAGATTTTCTTTTCTTCACAATTATGGATATCGATTCTGATAATGAAATGGACAATGGAATGGAAGAAGATATGGATAGCGAATCAGATGATGCTGAGGTAAGTTTTCATTACATTTTTTGAATTTTCGCTGAAAAAATTTGACTCTATACAAATAAATGTTATTCACCGTCACGATTCGATGAAATAAATCCTTTGAGACTTTCACTATTCTGAATAAACACGATGGAGAATATATTAATAAAGTCAATTCATTGAACTTCTTTGTTTTTATTTAGCTTCAAAGAGCTTTCAGCGAAGGTCGTCTTCAACCTGGTTTAAATATCGAACAAAAACCTAAACGACCATTGATCAACAACAAAGTTATTAGATTCCATTTTATCAATAGCTATCATAGAGTTATATTTATTTTTAGGATGCACTTACAGCCAAATATGCTGAAATCTATCTTGATTTACCATGGGTCGAACGACTCGATTGTACTAACAAACCAATAATTACCAATGAAGTTGATTTACCTGCAAACGAAGATGAAACACTTGCCGATAATGATTTTAAACGCGAAATGCTTTTGTAAATCAATCCGAAAGAAAATCGTCAATACCATAATGAATACATTTTTGTTCGTTTGTTTTAGCTATCGTCAAGCTCAAGCAACAGTTCTCGAAGCTATTCCTCGTTTGAAAGTAGAAAAACTTGCAACAAAACGACCTGATGATTACTATGCTCAAATGGCCAAATCCGATACACATATGAAAAAAGTAAAAGTTCTAAAAACAATTTTCAAACGAAGACAAATCTTGATTTTGCTTTTAGATTCGAGAATATTTAGTCAATCGTAAATCTGACATTGAAAACCGTGAAAAATTACGTAAATTACGTGAACAAAGATTATATGGTAAAAAAGTTCAGCAAGAAGTTTTACTTAAACGACAAGAAGATAAAACGAAATTACTTAAGACGATGAAAAAAGTTCGAAAAGGTAAAATACGACTTATAAGAAAATAAATACATTCGTTTTATCAACTTTCTTATAGGAAAACAAGGTGGTATGCAAGAATTAGAAGAATCTCTTGGTGATCGAAAGAGAAATTTTGGAAAACCAAATGAAAATGGTTATAAACAAAAGTAATATCAAAACAAAAAAATTAACAGTCATATTTAGATTAACGCTTTTTTTTTGTATAGTTCAAAAACGAGTCGTAAAACTGAATATAAGAATCAGAAATTTGGTTACGGCGGCCAAAAGAAATATTCAAAAAAGAATACAGCTGATAGCTCAGCTGATGTAACGAATAAACAATCGAGCAAATGGCAACGTCCATCATTTCATGCGCAAAAAGGCAAAAAAGTAAGAGTTCTATCATGATTTTGATTTCGTTTTATTATGAAATTTTATTTAGGGTAAACAAAAATCGTCTCGGCCTGGTAAAAGCGTTCGTCAAAAGACGCGAACAAAGAAATAAGAATAAATGTTATTGCTTGTTTGTTGTTCTTGTTCTTGTTGTTTTTCATCCCTTTCAATAAACTTAAGGGATTTGCAAGAGAAATCAAAGTTTTTCATGATTGCTGAGTTAATCAAGGATTCAAAAAGAAATTCTTTACTATTTAACGATTTTATTATCAAAAGAAGTATGTCATTGATCAGAGATTTTTTGCTCTCTTTTATCCTGGTTTCAAGTATTACGAATGCTCAAATGTCTTGAACAGCAAATGTCGATTAATGCTATACATTTATCAGCAAAAGTTTTACAATGTCAAGATTTTACATCTAATTGTGTCAAACATAGTTTCTATATAAAGTTAAGGATGACTTACCGAGCCGATAATCGAACTCATTTCCTGAAGATAATAATTTACTAGACACTATAAATGATCGGTCTTTTTATTTAATGAACCGCAATCAAGCAATAACTATGATAAATAATTATCTTAAGGGTGTGGAAGAAGATATTCGACCAATTAAACTTTTCGCACATCGATGCCCACAGCAATGGCACCGTACACCCACACCCAAAAATAAATCAAGTCTCTTTCAGAAAGTATCATGTTGTTCAATTTTTCGTCAAACTAAATAATCAGAAGAATTATTTGACTTCATTATCTCATCTCGTCTGTTCTATTGTGATCATAGAATAAAACAGGTTATCATGAATATAGTTTACTGAGCAAATCAATGATACATCTATTTATTGTTCAGTTACATGGAAGCCATATATTTTCGTGAAAAATATGTATTCAACAGAAAGGCAGCAAACATATTCGGATATTCATCAGATTCTAAGGTGTTCACAGCGATGTTAAATTATCTTTTCGTTTTATTTAAATTGTGTTTACTCCTGAAGTTTCATTTTTCAGTGATACGAATTCAATAAAACATTATCAACGTTACTACTGATTTCATAAGTAATAATATCTAGCATCGCTCGGAGTAGTTGATTCTCTCAAGTAAGACGACATATGCCATAGAACAACTCTTGTCACAACAGTAATTAATAAATAATAATAGTCACCTGAGGGTGTGGGTGTGGGTGTGAGTGGGAGCTAGGTCTGAGGTGAAGATCAACACCCACACCCTAAAATTCCTAATTCAGTTTCATTTTCAGCGTTGACGGTATAAGCTTTGATTCATCGATTTGATATAATCTTGCTTTTAATCATTCGATCTGTTGTTGGACTAGTTGTTCTTTTGCGAGGAGGTCCCAGTAAATTGCCTATACGGTTCGTCGTTTAATATTTTTTAATAATATAACCACTGTTTCACGATGGGGCAACACTTTCGAGGCAATTTCTCGTTAAGAGTCATGGTTTTGACGATGTTTAGTGATCAAACTTCGAATTTCGTTGCTGTGTTCTTTCTTCTTTGGCATTACCATTATAAATGAATATCCTAAAAGGGATGCTAGTATTATTTATATTATCACACTAATTTTCTACTAGTAAATTCTACATCTTTCGAGAATATTCTTGAGAAAAGAAAATAATTTTTCTTTGCCTGGGCCAATAATTTTTGCACATGAAAATTTGATAGATACTTGTTTTTTCATCAATAAAATAATAAAGAAAGAAGCTATAAAACTGAAATTTGTTGCATAGATGGAAGACATAATTGATAATATACTGATAGTGATATGGGGTCTTTCTATCGTATTATTCAAAAAATGAATTCAAAAACTAAAGTGATCATTAATAGGTGAACCAATAATTTTTGGACCCACTGTATCTGTCATATTTGTTTCATTCTGAAAAGAATACTTTTCAAGTTAAAGAAAACTTCTTGCTCATGGTTCGATTTAGTTACATATTAGTTTCTATTTGAAACTCATTCATGAGCATCGAAAGAGAACATATTTTTTAAAGAATTTTGTTGAAAAATTTAAAATATCGTTTAACGCAAATCCGTATTTATATTCATTTTATTCGATGCTAATAACAAAAATCTTTGTCAAAGTCTTCAAATATTATGAAGAATTCGTTTAATATTTAAATAGCTGATATACGAATCTATATCGAAATTCCACTGAATCCAACGTAAGTTAAAAGATATTAATAATGAAACAATATTAAGTCGACATGTTTGTTTTGATGTCAAAACCAAGTTTGTCAATATCAATATTTGCTCGAAGGTTAATGTTACTCAATGGATAACATTTATTTTTACATCAATTTCAATTATCAATTGGAGTTTTAACCGTATGAAAGATTCAACAAATGGACGATTATCACAATGGTTATTAAAAGTTTTTTTTTACGATTAAAGAATGAAAAATATCAGTGATGTATACCGGAAAAATGTAAGTATCTATTTTAGAAAAATTTGCCAAGTATTCAGTGAAATAAAGTGGTGGTGGAACAAATATGATCGGAGAACAAATTTCAATATCAACTTTATCTATATTAATGGAATTAGCTGTCATTTAGTTAGAAATATGTTCGGATGCATCAGTAGAGGATGATGAAAAGTAAAAATTTAATATGAAATTATTCAAGATTAAGTTATCATAAATTAATTAGATTTGTATAGACCGTAAGAGTGAGATAACAATTATCTAAATGAAGAGTAGATATTCTCTGAGTACTTGTGAAAGCGAACTGAAAATTTTGACAATTATAGTCTCACTGCCATAGTCATCTTCATCTATCGTCCAACTCGAGAAAGGAGCATTTTCAGGTTGAACTAAAGATAGACTATTTGTTAAATATTCTTCAAACTTTTGCGATCCAACTTATTCCATATAAAATATGCGACATTGAACCTCATCTGTTAAGATTTCCAAATGAAAAATAGACATATTTGTAGAGTAATTACATATTCTAAAATTCAATGTTGGAAGTAGTTTTATCGGCTCGCGTCTTGATCTCGAAAAAATGATTCCAGATTTGTTTCATTTATTGACGTATATGATCAATAATTAGTACCTGTGAGGCAGCAGGATACGGACCATTTTACCCATCCCTTGTAACTTGAAAATTCCTGATAGTTGCTCTTACAAAATCTATTGTTGACGCTCTCCTCTTCCCTAGGATTAAAACGCTGCTCCTATTTGTAGAAGGTTTCTTTCCTATTCGGATACAATCAAAAACTTGAATCATCATATTTAAATTACTTTTATATGAAAGAATAATTTTTAAGTATTGAATGACTTTTTGTCTAATTATTTCGTAATACTAAATAATTCATCTTCATCATTTTTTAACATATCAAAATTTATTTGATTCAAATTAATAATTTTACTATACACTTTAGTTCTTTATCGTTATTATTATCATCTCTCGTTTCTCCTTTATTTTAAAATTTTCGAACTAAGCTCTTATTCCTTCTCATATTATAATATTGTTAAAGGAAGCGTTCATTTACTCACCTATATCGATGATATTCTAGTTACTTTAAAAACTATTGAATCATCACAATTGAAATCTCCACTTAAATTTCATGAATCCGAAGATGAAGATGATGTTTCTCAAAGTGCTCCTATTTGTCGAAAAGATCATATATCTCATGCAAAATATGGCTTATTTCTTTTGTGATTGTAGTACTACAGAAGATCAGCCATGCCGAACAAAAGTTTAACGTCTAATCAATACAATACAAGATAACGGCAATGAGGTACTTGAATAATATATTTTCGATATTCCTCTGGATTTTCAAATGTTCTCAAATTATTCATATAAGTACGCAATGTTTTTTGTGCTTCTATATTATAACCGTCTTTGTTAAAATTGGTATCAAGCCGGACAAGAATGAATTCTTCAAGATTGACTTCATATTTGTGTTTAGGTATAGCGGCCATTAATATAAAAATACCTAAAAATGAAAGATTCAAGTATATGTAGGACTCATTTGGATGAAATAAATTCATGAACTTATATCCACGCCGAATCTGTGACGTTCTAGCAGGATTCTCAAAGAGAGACGATGGTTCTGACAGAAATGTGACAGGAGTTTAGGATAAATATAATCTGACTATAATATCATCTTAATTACTATTCAAGAAGTAATGGTGAATTATTAAGCAATAGAGAATATAGTGAAAAATGCTTTATATCAAATATATTGTGATTTTTCCTGTGACTCCGTTATGGAAATTATGTCACAATTCTTCAAACTAAAGCTTTTATTTGAAATATCATAATAGTCATTGTCACATAAAAGTGTTTTTTTTCTTTTTCTTTCTCTTTAGTTGTGCATATGTAATACTAGTGGAACGGATAAGGAAGACGAATAGTCGATAATTTCTACCAGCATTGTCGTCTTACCGTTTCATTCGTAAATATGCAAATCGATATGAAAAGAAATGGAAGAAAAAGAAGTGTGCGTGTGCGTGCGAGTCCATTTGTTATGTTTACGGTTAAAAAGAAGTTTGTTTTGAAGAAAATAACATTGTTATCGAAACCTATAGTTAAATAAAAAGCCTAATATTTTAATAGGATCAACAATATGCAATAGATAGGCAATTCTATCATTTTGAAGATTAAGTGACCTTCGTAAAATCAAGAATTCATGACAGTTTACAAACAAATAATTGAAATTTGTAAACTAAATACTTCGTGTAAAACATTTCCTTATCAATAACCTCCAATATTCGATGGGTGCAGTGTATGCGAAAACGCGAAAATAACGTTAGTATAACATGCATGGCATGATCAAGAAAGTGAATGGACTATTGATAGTTGTTATATATTATTATATAAAGAATGATATTAGAACCCAATGATTGATTTCTAATTAAATATTAATACTAAGTGAAATATTTTAATTATTGTTTCTGAATGACTTCTCTTAAACAAAACAGTTCACTATTACCGAGAACTCTCTGAAAAATATTGTCTTGAAACTGTCTGAACTTGATTCTTTCGTATAACTCAGAGATGTCCATCGCGGCTGGTACTGTGCCGCTGCCGCGCGGCAATGAGTTCAGAAAAATCTGATTCTACTCGCTGCCGCTCCGTGATGCTCCGAAAAGTAAACATTGC